>OZ022504.1:2685000-2904689 GCA_963989385.1 Ctena decussata | reverse complement strand
TAATCAAAGTAATTTTTATTAAGATAATCAAAAAAAACTGGGTTAGCAAAAATATACTTTAAAGAAAAACGCAGAGTGTTGTTTTTTCTTTAACGTAACGCTCCGTGTTGACATAATCTGTAACCTAACATGTACCATAAACAATATTTCAAATAGTCATAGCGTTAAAGGCTGGAAATATATATGAGCCGCGACACGACAAAACCAACAATGTGGTTGTGCGCCCAGCGCAGACTCAGATCAGCCTGGGCATCCGCCCAGTCTGATCAGAGTCTTCGCTGTCCGCATGGAGGTAGCTTAGACCCTTAGCTTCCCTTTAAGCGCTTAGCTAAGAGTCTGGGTGGACTGGACGGATGCCCAGGCTGATCTGAGTCTGCGCTGGGCGCACAACCACATTGTTGGTTTTCTCGTGTCGTGGCTCATATATAAAAAATACATAAAACTCAAGAATGAAAACAATAAAAGTTGTAATTATTCTTCCGTGCACTCTCCTCTTCCTGTCCTATAAACCTGCCAAATATTCGCCCAGTCTGATCAGACTCTCCGCTAAGCGCTTAAAGGGTAGCTAAGGGTCTGAGCTACCTCCATGCGGACAGTGAAGACTCTGATCAGACTGGGCGGATGCCCAGGCTGATCTGAGTCTGCGCTGGGCGCACAACCACATTGTTGGTTTTGTCACGTCGCGGCTCAAAAGGTGTAATTATTCTTCCGTGCACTCTCCTCTTCCTGTCCTATAAACCTGCCAAATATGAGCCGCGACACGAGAAAACCAACAATGTGGTTGTGCGCCCAGCGCAGACTCAGATCAGCCTGGGCATTCGCCCAGTCTGATCAGACTCTCCGCTAAGCGCTTAAAGGGTAGCTAAGGGTCTAAGCTACCTCCATGCGGACAGTGAAGACTCTGGTCAGGCTGGGCGGATGCCCAGGCTGATCTGAGTCTGCGCTGGGCGCACAACCACATTGTTGGTTTTGTCGTGTCGCGGCTCATATCATTAAAGTATTTTGAACCAATACTGAGCTACAAGCACGAAAGAAACTGAAATAGAGATCAGGGGAGATAACTGCAAAATAAAGAAAGCAAGATTTCCCATTCTTTCACGCGGTACACTGCGTTGACTTGTGATCCGGAAACGAAACAATGACGCCCGTGCAGCCCGCCACTCACTCGCCCACTCCTTTTTCCGCCAACAATTACCACGTTTATATGTCTTGCGCATTGTCGACTGACAAACCGAGTAGATTCTGGTCAGATGGATATTCGTCCGGTTTACCTGAGTGAAGAACATGTAAGGGACCGACCAATTGATATTCTTTGGGGTGTGTGTGTGTGTGTGTGGGGGGGGGGTATTCTTGGGTGGAGCCAGGCTATTTTTTTTCACTGGCCTTTGGAAACAATTTCTTTTTTTTCTTTTTTTTTTTTTCGCCTCAAGGGAAATTCGTTTTTTTTTTACAAACACACTCGAACAATTATTTTTTTTTAATTTTATAGGCTGAACTATCAGATCCTTATTTATTTGACCTTAACATCCTTTTATTTTACCCACATCAGTAATTCTTACACCTTATTTTCTCACAACAAGAACATGGTGCTGTTCGTAACCAAGCTAAGAGCATGGTTTAGCTTGCTTTTGCAAACCAGTGTCTGGATCATGCTATTCTCTTCATCTATGGTACAGATGAAAATATCCCTGTACGAGGTTGGCAAAAAATCAGGCCTGAAATTAGGGTTGTTTTGACCAAAAATTAGGGCTATTTTCGCAAAGTTTTGGGGCTATAACATTAGGAATTAAAGGGTTTTTTTTCTAGCCCAATCATATGGTCAAACATGCTTTTATTTGCACTTTTGAAAGTTTGATAAATACTTATTGATAGAGTCACATTATAAATGAATGCAAGTTAATAAATGGCTAAAGTTCTTTGCTAAGAAGTTAACAAAGGGGGGTCTGGGGGGCAACGCCCCCAGAAGCCAAAGCAATTTCCCAATTTTAACGACAATTTTAAGACTGGAAACAATAGCGCAAAACTAGGGATGATGATAAAAGAAATAAGGGCTTTTTTTTTTAGGAATTTTGCCTTTTAGAGTGTTTATTTTGCCATAATGGCTCTGTGTCCCATAAGCTAGTGACTCTTTTGCAATTCAGTTTTAGTTAATAGAAACATTAACTTAGTAATGCGGCAGATCAATAATACATGTATGTGAATGTTGTATAGGATTTTTTTGTAAATGTGTGCACATGGGGAGGGGGGGGGGGGGGGGGGCTCTGGTGTAAAACAGTTGTAGATAATATTAAAACATTACCATAAATATGGGGGATGGGGAAGCCAGTGACATTTTAAAAACTCAATTCAAATGGAATTATCGGCAGACAATTATTTTTTTTTTTAATTTTAGGTGGAGCCAGGTTATTTTTTCACTGATCTTTGAGGCCAGATTATTTTTTCAACCCCCTTATGAGCCAATCTATTTTTTTTCTTGCATATCCAAAGGCAAGGATATTTTTTGAAAAATATTCCAGCCCCCCCCCCCCCCCCCCCCCCCCCACCCCCTCCCTCCAGAATATCAAATGGTCGGTCCCTAAACGCCAAATGATTCAGATGAGGCAGCTCTGGACATACTCTGTAAATGCTCTCTAGTTGGTTGGTTTTTAGGGTTTAAGTCTATATCGAACTGTCTTTCCGGAGAGGGAGAAAGAAAATGGAAATGATAGGTGAAAGAAAAAATATCCAAACAACACCCGCCCGCACCTACTGCAAGCCCAGAAGGCACTTGCCCTACTGTAATCCAAATAAGAAGGACGCCCCGCACTGCACCATCGCCCGCCCACCACCCCGTTGCCCTCTAGTCTTATGATATAGCTAGGACGAAATATTGCTTTATAAATTTTGCAGACGTTAACTTTATCATTTTGTCTCTGCTTTTTTTGCGATATGTGAATTTACAGAAAGAAAAACATGCGTACCATGGCCTTACATGTTTCACCTTCGTTTCTTTTCAGTTTCAAAATTGGTCGAGATGACAATGCTAGATTTCTTATCTATTCTATCATATTTGCTTAACTTGATTTCTTTCAAATATGAAAACATTGATAGCTCTCATGAATAATAGAATAAGTTTGCAATTTTATGATGCTTCAGTGTATTAGGTTTTTTAGGTCACAAAATTGTTGATCTTTTAACCTGATATTCAGAAGAACAGACGATTGGGTTTCATTTCTTTCTTTAGATTGATTTTATAAATCAATCAATGCAGTCATGTCAATCAATTTTTGGGTTAATTACTCCCTCTGACGTAAGAAAAACTTACATATTTTGCTTAGATTGATCTTGAAATGATTGGCAAATAACCATTTTAACAGAGGCACTGGAAAATAGGTGTAAGCCCTTATGTCAGTTTGATCAGAGTCTGCACAGTTTAATAACACTTATTAATGTCAAATGGGCATACTTCCATGTTTTCCCGCCATTTCACAAAGGGAAAAAACTATGTGACTTCCTGTTTAGTTCATTTGAATACGATAAGGTCTACTCTGAAAGGAAAGAATTTGCTCCTATAGGAGCAAGTTATTTCCTTTAAGAGTTGATCCCTATTGAGAAGGGTGGCACAAAGCAAGTGGCAGAGATGCTTCCCCCCCCCCGCCACCACCACCTCTGAAAGTCTATCCGATGATTCGGCTTACAGTACATTCCCATTACAAGACGAAAAATCGCAACAGCTTGTAAATGCTCCACAACCAGCGAGGCGTATCAGGATCTACGCTGGTCACAGTACTTTACATATTATTTCGTTGAGCAATCGTGGACAAAACCGACTCAAGGATGCGCAGACTAGTCAGCATGCCATGGTCGTGGTTTTCTTTCGTTCAGATACAAATACAGCATGATAATTGGCTGTCAATTAAAATATAACTGCTTATAATTATTTACGTCTTGGGTCATGTAAATATATGTGCCACAGAAATTGTGCTGACTTTAAAATTGAAAAATTTCAATTAATTTTCAATAAGACACGACAACAATCTATCTTAGAGATCATTTACCCCACTGAACCAAACTTGTGTGGCTGTTCATATGGTTTACTCCGGTTTCGCCTACTCCCGTTTCGCCTATGATTTGCCCCATTACGCCTACTCCCGTTTCGCCTACTCCCATTTCGCCTACTCTAAAATCTATCACTATTCCCTTTTCGCCTACTCATTTTCTTAATAAAATTATAACGAAAACTATATGTTTTTTTTTCTGTTTTATTTATTTACACTATTACATTAACACATTTTAAAACATGCTGCATAAAATGTTTCATCAAAAATAAAAGAAAAATGTGATAAACAAAACTAAAACGATAAAAGGATATACTTATATAACAACACAGTAGGAGTTACTTATAGGCTTCAAATAAGCACCCCACCTCTCCCCCATCCTTTTTAAGTTTTAATAAAACCCATGATAAAGTAAAAAGAAATAATATGTAATTCCCAGTAAAAGTCAATAGGTTTGCTTAAAAAATTGGAAAAAAAAGAATAAATTAAGAGAGAGAGAGAGAGAGAGAGAGAGAGAGAGCAATGATAAAATTTGAAGAAAAAAAATCGAGTAGGCGAAACGGGAATGAAGTCATATATGACAGTAGACAAAATGGGAATAGGCGAAACGGGAGTAGGCGAAATGGGAATAGGCGAAACGGGAGTAGGCGAAACGGGAATAGGCGAAACGGGAGTAGGCGAAATGGGAGTAGGCGGAATGGGAACATCCCGTTCATATTGACTTGTTACCAGTTCATTGTTCGTGTTAGAGAATAATCTCCCCCTTTCCGCGAAAGAATGGCTACAGGAAAGACGATTTGATAGTGAAAAATCTTCGTCTCATGGAGCCACTTTTCCCCTCGAAAAATGGTTGTATATAGTGGGAATCATTTTCTGTGATAATGGCTAAAAACCGGAAATCGGTTGTTGTTTTTCACAGGGACCAACCGTAACGCCGGAAAAGTGGTCGAAACGCAGGATTTGCGGTGTTTTCACGCCGGATTGTGGTATTTTTCGTAGGATTCGCCGCCATTTTTGTTGACAGTTTCCGAGGTGGGTTGAAAAAAACTATTTATTTATAACGTAAGGAGATTTTGTGTGAGCATTAGAAATAGCCTATCCGGATCTACATAGCTGCCTTTAATCGCCAGATCTTCTGTTGGAACATAGATATTGTTGAAATATGCAATCAGTCAAGGAGAAAATTGTTTTGCATGTTCGACCAAACGCCCAGACAGCATTTGAAGCCAGAGGGTTCGTACTTTCTTCAGTTTCCTTAAATTCTTGACCAACTGGTGGATGAATTAGCATTTTTAAATAAAACTACATCTTAAACAGCCGATTGCATAGGATCTTTTGCCCACGGAGGCATAGACTGAGACACAATATGCGAAATTCAAAGTAACGCCGGATAATGTGGTAACTTCAGGTTACTCATTTGGCCAGTATTTT
This sequence comes from Ctena decussata, assembly GCA_963989385.1. Lineage (NCBI taxonomy): Eukaryota > Metazoa > Mollusca > Bivalvia > Lucinida > Lucinidae > Ctena > Ctena decussata. The sequence continues at coordinate 2,899,221 of OZ022504.1, read as the reverse complement.
CACAGATAAACATATCTGAAAGGGTAAAACACAGGTAAAATACTTATGTTAATGCAGTTTAGGCGTAAGACTGCTCCCTTCAGCATTCCATGAGAGACACAATGAATTTTCAATATTTTCCTTAAGGAAATTCCCAGGAGTATTTCTGTTTTCGCCAGTTTTTATTTTAAGACATGTCTTCTTCTGGCATGTTTCATATTCCTTTTAGGTTGAAAGGCCAGGTGACGGAAATATATTCACCAAGCTGTGAATAATTATAAATATCTGGTTCTCTTCTATTCTATCCCTTAACCTTACAAGGTCGTTTGGGCACCACAGATGACTTCAAAACTATCCCTTTCCACCTTGTCCTGTTTTCAGCTGTACTAGCTGAGCTGGCGAAATCCATTCTTGTCCACTGTTTAATATCATTGTCATCACCTCAATGAATTTTCAATATTTTCTTTGTGGAAATTTCCAAGAGTATTTTTGTTTTCGCCAGTTTTTATTTTAAGACATGTCTTCTTCTGGCATGTTTCATATTCCTTTTAGGTTGAAAGGCCAGGTGACGGAAATATATTCACCAAGCTGTGAATAATTATAAATATCTGGTTCTCTTCTATTCTATCCCTTAACCTTACAAGGTCGTTTGGGCACCACAGATGACTTCAAAACTATCCCTTTCCACCTTGTCCTGTTTTCAGCTGTACTAGCTGAGCTGGCGAAATCCATTCTTGTCCACTGTTTAATATCATTGTCATCACCTCAATGAATTTTCAATATTTTCTTTGTGGAAATTTCCAAGAGTATTTTTGTTTTCGCCAGTTTTTATTTTATGACATATCTTCTTCTGGCATGTTTCATATTCCTTTTAGGTTGAAAGGCCAGGTGACGGAAATATATTCACCAAGCTGTGAATAATTATAAATATCTGGTTCTCTTCTATTTTATCCCTTAACCTTACAAGGTCGTTTGGGCACCACAGATGACTTCAAACCTATCCCTTTCCACCTTGTCCTGTTTTCAGCTGTTACAGTACTAGCTGAGCTGGCGAAATCCATTCTTGTCCACTGTTTAATATCATTGTCATCACCTCTTCTTCTGTCTACCTCTTCTTCTTTCATTGCGCCCTGTAGAAACGTCTTTGCCAAACCAGAAGACCTTGAGACGTGGACAACCACCTTGGTTTCTGTTTCTTGACCAGGGCCAGAAGTTCATTATATTCTTCAATGGCTGCTTTGATCTTTCTGCGAACCTCTTCATGGGTTATATGGTACTTGTGCGAAATGTTTAGTAATCTTCGGGAGCATCCCATTTCAAAGGTCTGCGTTTCTCTGACTCTGCTGTCAAGATCCACTATTCACAGGCATACAGAAATATGGAAATTACAAGGGAGTGCATAAGTTTTACCTTTGATCCAAGAGATATGCTGTTGTTTCTCCTTATTGGCTTCAGCTTTTAAAAAGCTGAAGTGGCCTGTTCAATCCTTGAGAGAACCGCCTGTTTAGACCCATCATCTGAGACAACTGCTCTAAGGTATATGAAGCGTGTTACAGTACCCAGCTTCTGCCCTTTTATCTTGGTCTCCCTCTGGATGTCATTGGCGCTGTTTGTCATCCGTTTAGTCTTCTTAGCACTGATCTCCATCTTAAACCTTGTGCACGGTTGGTGAGACTTTCAGCTGGGGCTTCTAGTTCCTGCTCTACCACAGCTAGAGCGTCTTTGTCATCTGCAAACTGCAGATACGTAATATTTCTGCCGCCTTTGCTAACCTTTCGTCATATTCTTCCAGAGCATCAGACACGATGAGTTCGAGAAAAAATGTTGAACAGGGTGGGTGACAAAGGACATCCTTGTCTTACTCTAACTGTTGTTCTGAATCATTCTTTCGCGGTGCCATCCATCAGGAATGCACTTGTAGCCTTTACGTAGAGCTGCTCAACGGTGCAAACTAGATTTGCACTGATATTGTACTTCCGCATTGTGGCCCATGAGGCTGCATGCCATACTCTTCCAGAGGCTTTTTTGATATTAATGAAGGCATGGTACAGATTTTATTGATGTTTAAGATACTTTTCACACAAGATTCTAAGGTTGAAGATCTGTTCTGTGGTACTCCTTTCTGCTCTGAACCCGGTTCACCCCAGGTTAAATCCCTGGCATTTCTTTTTTCCGTTTGTTATGCCCCGAACTTCAAAGAAGTTGAAAGGGCAAGTTGCTGTCGCCTTATCTGATCGTCAGTTCTTCCTCTCGTCCTTAACGCCTGATGCAGCTACTGGGCTGGAGAACCATTGCGCCTAGGAAATTGAAAGTTATTTCCCTGACAATCATTACTGATGTAGCTACTAGGCTCAAGAACCATTGTGCCTAAGGTTTCGCAATCCCATATACCAATATGTCATGAAAACTGAGGGGACCCATGTTGTTTTCCTCTGTCAGATCTGTACTTTTATTATAGTTACCTCCCCTTTCTTAAAATTACGATAAAGTCGCGTTACCATAATATCTAAAGAAGTATTTAAGCTAGGATAATGATATTTAGTTTACAGTTTTGGGGTGAGATGTACAAGATCTGATTAATCTTTGGGCAAATTTGGTTGAAAATGACTGAGTTAGGCCCCTCAGTACTCAAATTTGCAATTTTTCCGACTTCTGAACCAGTTGCCCAGTTTTGGGAAACAAGTAGTCCTTGAAGTACAAAAAGTTTTGGCAAAGATAAATAAATGTGTTCATTAATTACGGAGTATTTACCCTGATGGTCGCCTATGCAGATATGGGCTCAAGAACCACTGGCTGTAGAAGTTGAAATTGAAGGGGTCAGTGCATCAAGGGACCTATCTCCACATTTGGCCAAAAATGAGTTTACCACTCTATCATGCAGAAAACATGTTTCCTCACCTATTTATCTCCCTTCTGACCATAGAATCAGCCAAAAAATGATTTTTAACGAGGTTGCAAAATTTTTACAAAGGTCCTATCTCCATTTTGGACTTATAATGCAACAAAAGACCTAAATCCATCAAACTTGTTTCTTCATTATATTTCATCAAGATATCAGTTTAGAGTGAATATAAGTATCTAAATATTTTTATATTAAGACTTTTTGGTGACAAAAGTCATTTTCAACTAAATTTTATCTTTTTTAAACTGTTAAAAATTGATCTCAAAATTACATGATGGAGTTAGGACCTTTGTTGCATAACTATCTTAACTCTTTAGCGATAATCTTGCTTAATATGGGACCTATTCATATTAGCTAGAAATAAGTTATCCTCACCATGTTATGTACCTTTTTGGCTACTGATATGGCCACATTAACTTTTAAAATACGATTTTCAGTTTTATGAAGTATGGAGTTAGGCCCTAAATCACTAAAATCCAGTTTTTCTCATTTCTTTAAAACTAGTGGAATATTCGCAACACCACTTGAAATCAATGTTTTTCAACATACATTGACTAACTGTGCAATAAAAAATCAATTATTTCGAGTTTCTAGAAAAAATGATGTTTTTTGCGTTTTTCTCGAAATTATGAAAAATGGAGATAGGTACATTGTTGCACTATCCCCTTCAATTTATATATGTTTAGGTCATGAAAAAAGTGAACGCTCGGTTTTTCAGCCGTCGAACTTGTACTTTTAGAGTTACCTCCCTTTATCAATATAAAATCGAAATCTTATTAGCACAATATCTGAATAATACTTTGCGAAAGGATGTTAACATTTAGCTGTAATATCAGATGTAGAAGAATTTATTAACATTTGGGCAAAATTCGTTTGAAAATGATAGAGAGATGCCCCTTGCTTGAATCTGATAATTTCCCAACTTCTAGGAAGCTGTTTTTTTTTTTTTTTTTTTTTTTTTTTTTTTGGGGGGGGGGGGGTATATTATTAGTCCGAAATGTGTCATATATTTTGGTAAAGGTGAGGAAAATATTCTTGCGTGTTTTTTTTTTTTTTGACTTTTGGACTTACATATTTAGATTAAACAAAATTTTAACAAAACATCTAGAGAACCATTTGAGATGGGATTGTGAGATGTGGCATACAGCTTGGAATCAGTATGTAGATAATCTGATTAATTTCTGAGAATTTTTCATAAAATTAATAGCACTGTGTCCCTTTTCAGATTTAGACATTGTAAAGCTTTGCTCCTTTAGTTCACGCTTAAAATTGAAGCCATAGTCTTTCACAAACACAGTCTCTAGTTAAAGGAGACATGCCAGAGATTATACATTGCTGCATAAGACTACCATATAATGGAAAATTTTCGCGTCGCCTAATTTTCGCGGAATTTCGCGGTCGGACTCCGCAAAATATTTTCCAAGTTTCTACAAAATAGTAATAAGAAATTTGAATCGTCCAAACATACGGTTTGCCGTATTCAAAGCGCCTCACAAAACCTTAAAAGTAGGTAGATATAAAGCTATTATTTTCGGCGCAATTACGTTAGCTGGTAATCAGCAGGTAATTATAATTTGAACTTGCTGTCACTTTTTTCACTTGATTAACGGTCACTTGTCCCTGATTGTGCAAGTACAATTGAATTACTTTTAACCGACTGTGAGTTCCGTTTACTTTTACCATGAACAATAGCCATTCTATATATTGCTCGCATATTTCAGTGGACTGTTTCTGTGTACTAAACATTGATATGTACAAATGGTTGTCTTACGTTTTTTGTGTGAAATAAGGATTGGTATCCACCCAAAAGGAGCCGATTCTATCTAGACAAATGTGTTCAGTGTAAAGTGATTACAGTTTCTTTACGTTTCTCTCTCCTTTTACGCCTTGACTTTTCTGTCAAGCCAATATTTTACAGGACAAACACAAGTTTTTTTTTGTGGATATTCACATTCGCGAAAAATAAAAACCGCGAAAATGAATCCTTATGTTTTTGGGGCAAATCCGCGAAAATTTGGCGACGCGAAAATTTTCCATTATACGGTATATGCTAATGTTGTGAAACCTTTATTTGCAGAGTTAGCTTCAGCAGTGTCTTTTGGCTGGCAAGTATTAATCCATCAATCAGTCAGTCAATCAGTAAATCAATCCAAATTGCACCGACAGGAAACATAACATTTAAAATGAAGTACGAGTCACTAAACATAATATAAGCTTTGAATGCAAGGCAGTCAGCTCTTTCTTCGCCATATTAGGTCATTATAATGTTTAAACATTGATTCAGCACAGATACCATGAAGATAGCCATAAAATATAGCTACAGAGCCTTCTTTTCTTTTCTGCTTGGTGCCTTGTTCGGTTCCTGTTCTGCTAGTTACTATCTGCGACCCAAAACTTTTGTTTGTACGGTTTGTCAGGTGTTACTATTCAGTCGACAGCTTAGGTCATGTTGAGCCAGTAGGTCATTCGTCAACACCGTTCCTGGGCAGGCTTCAGTTCCTGGTCTTTGCATACTTTTTACTTTTAAACCTTTTAAGCGGTTAACCAGTACCAAACAAGCTCGCGCTAGTAGTATCTGACAACTACCGTTGGGTGATAACGACGGAAATCACAATATTTCAGTTAAGAACAGTCGGTCTCCCAAGAGATTATGCATTAGAAAATGAAAGATAGGATTGACGTGAAGAAGAAGACGCACACATTAAAAACCTGGCCCACCCTTCCCACATCTGCTGCAAGCACAACAACCCCTTGTCCTACTATATTCCAATTCAGTAGCACACCCCTGCACTAGAAGCTACCTAGCACCATCGCGACATACAGCCACCAACGACCCAAAATACAACTTCAGAGAACATGTTGACAGAAATGGTACTATGAAGACACGATTTTAATAGAGCTGCAAAAGGAACATTGGCTTTTGAGGTTATAATATATAACACATTTCTGTGTAAAAGCTCAAAAGTGATACAGAAATACGATTGCACATGAAGGACATAGTTTCAATCAGAATGTTCACAAGTGCGCAACTCGATTGCCAAATCAGATATATCCAGACGCACAATGCTACCGCGATCGTGAGAACCATCAACTAACAGTGAGATCTCCAAATAATTTTGGAAGAAGTCTTGGAACAAGGATATTTTAGGGAGTACAACTTGGTATATGTATATGAGACATGGTCATTTTTGGACAACAACGGACATCAGAAATTAAGATATTTATTTTGGTGCAAACTTAGATAATATTGTAGTCTTAGTCTGTCAGGAAAATAGGGAAATAGGTACCCTCTGCGAATCCCACAACAGTATACCAAAGCTTATGCTAGCCCATTTTCCAGTTGATAACTAAGTAAAGTGAAATTACTTTTATTTGTCACCGACATAATTACATTTCAAACTTATATTGTAGCATTCAGTAAAGGAATAATAACACAAAAATGATACCAAACGCCTCATTGCAAATGTGGCAAGTAAGTGAACAGCTTTTTATTAAACAGATAACCACTTAGCTGACCTCACTGGAGCTTACAATATATGGCGGCTTCATTGGCCGAGTGATAAAATGGTAATCTTACCGCCAGCTTGGGTCACATGTGGGACTAGTCAAGTTCTACTTGTGGGTGGTCAGGAGCGGTCTTAAGGCTAAATTGTATTAACATAAGAATTTTATCTGCGTTTTACCCTTTTAAATGTGTTTATCTGTGAAAATACTGGCCAGATGAGAAACCAGAAGTTGCCACTTTATCCGGCGTTACTTTGAATTTCGCATATTGTGTTTCGATCTGTGCTTCCTCGGACAGAAAATCATGAGCAATCGGCTGTTTACTATGTAGTTATATTAAAAATGCAAATTCATCCACCAGTTGGTCAAAAATTAAGGAAACTGAATAAAAGTACGAAGCCTCTTGCTTCAAATGCTGTCTGAGCGTTTGGCCGAACATGCAAAACAATTTTCTCCCTGACTGATTGCATATTTCAACAATATCTATGTACCAACAGAAGATCTGGCGATTAAAGGCATCTATGTAGATCCGGATAGGCTAGTTCTAATGCTCACACAAAATCTCCTTACTTTATAACTAGATTTTTTTTCAACCCACCTCGGAAACTGTCAACAAAAATGGCGGCGAATGCTACGAAAAATACCGCAATCCGGCGTGAAAACACCGCAAATCCTGCGTTTCGACCACTTTTCCGGCGTTACGGTTGGTCCCTGTGTTCTTGTTGTGTTATTGTTTAACGTCCACGGTAAACAGCTATGGTAATGTCGGGACGGTCAGTAAGCCTAACCACACTATTCCTGGGCAGGTTTAGACCTCTTAAGCGGTTAACCTTTACCAAGTGCACTTACTTTCACCAGTAACTGACAACTGCCCTTCTTGAATCAGCAGGAGGGGAAATGAAAGTAAGTGGCCGGACCGGGAAGGGAGATGAACTACCGACTGCGCTATGAGGTCTGGCTACTAAATAGGACTGAATTAGAAATATCACAAAATGAAATTTGTGATATCACAAAGTCGATTTAGTGATATCACTCAGAAGATTTTATGATGTCTAAAAGTAGATATGATTTGTGATGTCACTCATTCGATTTTGTTATATCACTTACTCGATAAATTAGATTGGCATATCACAAAGTAGCTGTGATTAAGTGATAGGGTATCTTAAAATCGATTTTGTGATGTCACTTATGAGCCGTCTCATCAGCATTTTCACTGTTTGTCCAGTTATTTTTGTTTTAATTCCAAATAACTGAGATATAAAGGAATTAATGTCACTGTACGAATTAACATGCTGTCCGACTTTACCTGACTTGACCCTAGCTCCAGAATTGTCAGATTTTTGAATAGCAATTGCTAGGAATGTGGAGCTCTGTAAGTAGGGAAGAGCCCCGATATCCCTGTAGGTTAAGCGCTGGCCTGTTGATCTAGCAGTCCCGGGTTCGAGACCCGCTGGAGGCGGAAATCTTTTCAGTCGTTAACGGGTTCCATTGCACACAGGTTTCCATTATCATCCACCCATCGTCCTGATATGACTGAATTACTGTTAAAAGGACGTAAAATCGCGAGTAATCCATCCATCTGAAAGTAGGGAATTACATGAAAGAATGAAAACACTACACTGTGCAAAACCGCGCTTAGCTATAAAAAACAAGTGGTTACATGTTTAGGTGTAAACATGTTTAGGAATATGTCATAAAGCTAAAACATGTACGTTTTTTCTATTATTTTCCCGGACAAATTTAAAGAGTAACTACACTTCAGGAACTGACTGAATCAGATCCCAAACCCTATCCCCAACATCAAAGGGAAAGATTGACAAAGACATCCCAACAAACAATAAATTACAAGTGATAAGCCGAGTCAGCAGCTCTTTCCCAAATAGATGGCAACTCAGCTATCTTTATTGAACTAAATAATTTAGACCAACAGACGGGTTACAACGGACTAAGCAAATTATATGAAAAACATTTAACAATTATTTTTACCTATTTTCTATTTTTATGATAGAAGGATTAAACTGAGAACACAATAAATTAAACAGCACCGAACATAAAACAAATGCAACCGCAACAAAAGTACCGCCTTGGGACGGTCAGTAATAACTACTGGGGGGTTTAAACCGGTTTTACTGGGCTCAAACCTTCACCCTCACCCTCCGCTGCGGTGCACACAATTAGTTGGTAGTTCGGTTCGTATGGAGGTCCCCTAACTCATCAGAGAGTCATCACGGTCAACAATTAAGATCAAGAAAAGACCGTGATGAAGCAAGGATGAGGACTCGACAGCCAAAACGTGTTGAGACACCCGGAGATCCCTGGGGCGTCAGCAACACCACTGGAGTACTGGAACAAAAGAAGACCACCAGTTGAACCCCGGTGGGCCAAGAAACAGACAAACATCCGGCCCCAACCAACTAATATATGAGCCCGTCCAGATAGAAATCGACCTTATGACACGCGACGTGAAACTGAGATAAGTGACGTCAAAGATTGACGTTACGTCAGACGATTTTCCCGCTGTTTTACACGGCATATGATTCAACTTTTATATGAATGTAACTAGTGTGGGAAACCACCGTAGCCACATATTTGTTGTCAGTGATCCAGAAATATGATTCTTTGGAGCCTTATGCATCACCAAAATTGCAGTTTGCGTTTATTACCGAATTTAATAAATTGAAAATATATTTTATTCGCAGATGCGTAAAAAAGCTTGATACTGGCGGCAGTTCTGGTCCCGTTCTAGATGTTCGTGAAGTTGGCTGCCAGTTGCCATTTGCCTATTCAATCGGCAATTGGCAAACGGCAGCTAACTTCACATTCTAGATGCCAATTCGCCAATTCTAGCGAATTGGCAACAGGCAAATGGCAGCTAGATGCCAATTCGATTTGAGATGCTTTTACAACTGAATAGGTAACTGGCAAACGGCAGCCACATGCCAATTCGCAATAAAGGGAATTGGCAACTGGCAACAGGCAGCCAAATGCCAATTCGACTCGATAGAGTTTTAGAGCATACCAGGTGAATAGGCAACTGGCAAACGGCATCAAAATGCCTAGTCAATTGGCAACTGGCAGCCAGATGCCAATTCGCAAATTCTAGTGAACTGTCAACTGGCAACTGGCAGCCTGATGCCAATTCTATTTGAGAGGGCTTATGCATATTAATGCTAAATAGGAAATCGGCAAACGACATGCAGATGCGAATTCGCGAATTCTTGTGAACTGGCAACTGGCAACTGGCAGTCAGATGCCAATCCGATTTCAGAGGGTTTCAGATGATTAAAGCTACATAGGAAACCGGCAAATGGCAGCCAGGTGCCAGTTCGCTAATTCTCCTGAACTGGCAACTGGAAACTGGCAGTCAGATGCCAATTCGAATTGGGAGGGTTTAAGATGATTAAAGCTACATAGGAAACATGAAAACGGCAGCCCGATGCCAGTTCGAAATGTTTTATGAATTGCCAACTGGCAACTGGCAGCCAGATGCCAATTCGAATTGAGAGTGTCTACGACGGTAAACACTGAATTGGAAACTTGCAATCGACATCCAGATGCCAATTCACAAATTCTTTTGAACTGGCAATCGGCAACTGGCAGTCAGATGCCAATTCGACTTGAGAGTGTTTCAACTTAAACTGAATAGGAGAGCGACAAACGACATCAGGATAGCAATTCGCAAATTCTTGTGAACTGGCAACTGGCAACTGGCAGTCAGTTGCCAATTCGATTTGAGACGCTTTCAGACGATTAAAGCTACATAGGAACGGCAAATGGCAGCCAGATGCCAGTTCACCAATTCTACGCAACTGCCAGCTGGCAGGCTGATACCAACTCGATTTGATAGGCTTTAAGACAATTTTGAAAAACCATGTCGGAAATCGGCAAACGGCAGCCAGATGCCAATTCGCTAATTCTTGAGAATTGGCAACTGGCAGCCAGATGCCAATTCGATTTGAGAGGTTTTAAGACGATTACAGCTACATAGGAAACCGGTTAACGCAGCCAGATGCCAATTCGAAAAAAAATTATGAATTGTAAACTGGCCTTGGCAGACAGATGCCTATGGGATTTGAGAGTTTAGACGATTTAAACTAAACAGGAAATCATAAAACGACACCCAGATGCCTATTTGCAAATTCATGTGAACTGGAAACAGGCAACTGGCAGTCAGATGCTAATTCGATATGAGACGGTTTCAGACGATCAAAGCTACATCGTAAACTGGCAAACGGCAGCCAGATGCCAATTTCCCCAAAATCTACTGAACTGGCAACTGGCAGCCGGATGCCAATTCGATTTCAGAGTGTTAAAATCGATTAAAGGTACATACGAAACCGGTAAAGGGCAGCCAGATGCCTATTCGAAATTTTTTATGAATTGTCAACTGGCAACTGGCAGCTAGATGCCAGTTCGAGCTAAGAGTGTTTTAGACAAGTAAAGCTAAATAGGTAACCGGCAAATGATATCCAGATGCCTATTCGAAAAGTCTTGTGAACTGGCAACTGGCAACTGGCAGTCAGATGCCAATTCGATTTGAGAGGGTTTCAGACGATTAAAGCTACACAGGAAACCGGCAAACGGCAGCCAGGTGCCAGTTCGCTAATTCTCCTGAACTGGCAACTGGAAACTGGCAGTCAGATGCCAATTCGAATTGGGAGGGTTTAAGATGATTAAAGCTACATAGGAAACATGAAAACGGCAGCCCGATGCCAGTTCGAAATGTTTTATGAATTGCCAACTGGCAACTGGCAGCCAGATGCCAATTCGAATTGAGAGTGTCTACGACGGTAAACACTGAATTGGAAACTTGCAATCGACATCCAGATGCCAATTCACAAATTCTTTTGAACTGGCAATCGGCAACTGGCAGTCAGATGCCAATTCGACTTGAGAGTGTTTCAACTTAAACTGAATAGGAGAGCGACAAACGACATCAGGATAGCAATTCGCAAATTCTTGTGAACTGGCAACTGGCAACTGGCAGTCAGTTGCCAATTCGATTTGAGACGCTTTCAGACGATTAAAGCTACATAGGAACGGCAAATGGCAGCCAGATGCCAGTTCACCAATTCTACGCAACTGCCAGCTGGCAGGCTGATACCAATTCGATTTGATAGGCTTTAAGACAATTTTGAAAAACCATGTCGGAAATCGGCAAACGGCAGCCAGATGCCAATTCGCTAATTCTTGAGAATTGGCAACTGGCAGCCAGATGCCAATTCGATTTGAGAGGTTTTAAGACGATTACAGCTACATAGGAAACCGGTTAACGCAGCCAGATGCCAATTCGAAAAAAAATTATGAATTGTAAACTGGCCTTGGCAGACAGATGCCTATGGGATTTGAGAGTTTAGACGATTTAAACTAAACAGGAAATCATAAAACGACACCCAGATGCCTATTTGCAAATTCATGTGAACTGGAAACAGGCAACTGGCAGTCAGATGCTAATTCGATATGAGACGGTTTCAGACGATCAAAGCTACATCGTAAACTGGCAAACGGCAGCCAGATGCCAATTTCCCCAAAATCTACTGAACTGGCAACTGGCAGCCGGATGCCAATTCGATTTCAGAGTGTTAAAATCGATTAAAGGTACATACGAAACCGGTAAAGGGCAGCCAGATGCCTATTCGAAATTTTTTATGAATTGTCAACTGGCAACTGGCAGCTAGATGCCAGTTCGAGCTGAGAGTGTTTTAGACAAGTAAAGCTAAATAGGTAACCGGCAAATGATATCCAGATGCCTATTCGAAAAGTCTTGTGAACTGGCAACTGGCAACTGGCAGTCAGATGCCAATTCGATTTGAGAGGGTTTCAGACGATTAAAGCTACACAGGAAACCGGCAAATGGCAGCCAGGTGCCAGTTCGCTAATTCTCCTGAACTGGCAACTGGAAACTGGCAGTCAGATGCCAATTCGAATTGGGAGGGTTTAAGATGATTAAAGCTACATAGGAAACATGAAAACGGCAGCCCGATGCCAGTTCGAAATGTTTTATGAATTGCCAACTGGCAACTGGCAGCCAGATGCCAATTCGAATTGAGAGTGTCTACGACGGTAAACACTGAATTGGAAACTTGCAATCGACATCCAGATGCCAATTCACAAATTCTTTTGAACTGGCAATCGGCAACTGGCAGTCAGATGCCAATTCGACTTGAGAGTGTTTCAACTTAAACTGAATAGGAGAGCGACAAACGACATCAGGATAGCAATTCGCAAATTCTTGTGAACTGGCAACTGGCAACTGGCAGTCAGTTGCCAATTCGATTTGAGACGCTTTCAGACGATTAAAGCTACATAGGAACGGCAAATGGCAGCCAGATGCCAGCTCACCAATTCTACGCAACTGCCAGCTTGCAGGCTGATACCAATTCGATTTGATAGGCTTTAAGACAATTTTGAAAAACCATGTCGGAAATCGGCAAACGGCAGCCAGATGCCAATTCGCTAATTCTTGAGAATTGGCAACTGGCAGCCAGATGCCAATTCGATTTGAGAGGTTTTAAGACGATTACAGCTACATAGGAAACCGGTTAACGCAGCCAGATGCCAATTCGAAAAAAAATTATGAATTGTAAACTGGCCTTGGCAGACAGATGCCTATGGGATTTGAGAGTTTAGACGATTTAAACTAAACAGGAAATCATAAAACGACACCCAGATGCCTATTTGCAAATTCATGTGAACTGGAAACAGGCAACTGGCAGTCAGATGCTAATTCGATATGAGACGGTTTCAGACGATCAAAGCTACATCGTAAACTGGCAAACGGCAGCCAGATGCCAATTTCCCCAAAATCTACTGAACTGGCAACTGGCAGCCGGATGCCAATTCGATTTCAGAGTGTTAAAATCGATTAAAGGTACATACGAAACCGGTAAAGGGCAGCCAGATGCCTATTCGAAATTTTTTATGAATTGTCATCTGGCAACTGGCAGCTAGATGCCAGTTCGAGCTGAGAGTGTTTTAGACAAGTAAAGCTAAATAGGTAACCGGCAAATGATATCCAGATGCCTATTCGAAAAGTCTTGTGAACTGGCAACTGGCAACTGGCAGTCAGATGCCAATTCGATTTGAGAGGGTTTCAGACGATTAAAGCTACACAGGAAACCGGCAAATGGCAGCCAGGTGCCAGTTCGCTAATTCTCCTGAACTGGCAACTGGAAACTGGCAGTCAGATGCCAATTCGAATTGGGAGGGTTTAAGATGATTAAAGCTACATAGGAAACATGAAAACGGCAGCCCGATGCCAGTTCGAAATGTTTTATGAATTGCCAACTGGCAACTGGCAGCCAGATGCCAATTCGAATTGAGAGTGTCTACGACGGTAAACACTGAATTGGAAACTTGCAATCGACATCCAGATGCCAATTCACAAATTCTTTTGAACTGGCAATCGGCAACTGGCAGTCAGATGCCAATTCGACTTGAGAGTGTTTCAACTTAAACTGAATAGGAGAGCGACAAACGACATCAGGATAGCAATTCGCAAATTCTTGTGAACTGGCAACTGGCAACTGGCAGTCAGTTGCCAATTCGATTTGAGACGCTTTCAGACGATTAAAGCTACATAGGAACGGCAAATGGCAGCCAGATGCCAGTTCACCAATTCTACGCAACTGCCAGCTGGCAGGCTGATACCAATTCGATTTGATAGGCTTTAAGACAATTTTGAAAAACCATGTCGGAAATCGGCAAACGGCAGCCAGATGCCAATTCGCTAATTCTTGAGAATTGGCAACTGGCAGCCAGATGCCAATTCGATTTGAGAGGTTTTAAGACGATTACAGCTACATAGGAAACCGGTTAACGCAGCCAGATGCCAATTCGAAAAAAAATTATGAATTGTAAACTGGCCTTGGCAGACAGATGCCTATGGGATTTGAGAGTTTAGACGATTTAAACTAAACAGGAAATCATAAAACGACACCCAGATGCCTATTTGCAAATTCATGTGAACTGGAAACAGGCAACTGGCAGTCAGATGCTAATTCGATATGAGACGGTTTCAGACGATCAAAGCTACATCGTAAACTGGCAAACGGCAGCCAGATGCCAATTTCCCCAAAATCTACTGAACTGGCAACTGGCAGCCGGATGCCAATTCGATTTCAGAGTGTTAAAATCGATTTAAGGTACATACGAAACCGGTAAAGGGCAGCCAGATGCCTATTCGAAATTTTTTAAGAATTGTCAACTGGCAACTGGCAGCTAGATGCCAGTTCGAGCTGAGAGTGTTTTAGACAAGTAAAGCTAAATAGGTAACCGGCAAATGATATCCAGATGCCTATTCGAAAAGTCTTGTGAACTGGCAACTGGCAACTGGCAGTCAGATGCCAATTCGATTTGAGAGGGTTTCAGACGATTAAAGCTACACAGGAAACCGGCAAACGGCAGCCAGATGCCAATTCGCTAATTCTACTGAACTGGCAACTGCCAGCGAGATGCCAATTCGATTTGAGAGTATTTAAGACGATTAAAGCTACATAGGAAATCGGTAAACGGCAGCCTGATGCCAATTCGAAATTTTTATGAATTGTCAACTGGCAACTGGCAGCCAGATTCCGATTTGATCTTGGGTTTATGCCGATAAAAGCTATATAGGAAATCGGCAAACGACATCCAGATGCCAGTTAGCAAATTCCTCTGAACTGGCAACTGGCAGTCAGATACCAATTCGATTTGAGACGGTTTCAGACAATAAAAGCTACATCGGAAACCGGGAAACGGCACCCAGATGCCAATTCGCTAATTCTACTGAACTGGCAACTGCCAACTGGCAGTAGATGCAAATTCAATTCATGAGTGTTCAAGACAATTGAAGCAATGTAGGAAACACGCAAACGGAAGCCAGATGCCAATTCGCTAATGCTTGCGAATTCGCTAATGCTTGCGAATTGGCAAATGGCAACTTGCAGCCAGATGCAAATTCGATTTGAGAAGATTTAAGACGATTAAAGAAACATAGGAAACCGGCAAACGGCAGCCAGATGCCAATTCGATTTGAGAGTGTTTAAGACGATTAAAGCTACATAGGAAATCGGTAAACGGCAGCCAGATGCCAATTCGAATTTTTTATGAATTGGCAACTGGCAACTGGCGGCCAGATGCAGATTTGATCTGAGAGGGTGAATGCCGTTGAAAACTTAATAGGATACCGGCAAACTACATCTAGATGCCAAATCGCATATTCTTGTGAACTGGCGACTGGCAGTCAGATGCCAATTCGATTTGATAGGGAATCAGACGCCAGTCAGATGCAAATTCGGTAATTCTCCTGAACTGGCACCTGGCAGTCAGATGCCAATTCGATTTTGAGAGTGTTAAAGAAAATTAAAGCCATGTAGGAAATCAGCAAACGTCAGCCAGATGCAAATTCGAAAATTTTTGCGAATAGGCAACTGGCAACTGTCAGCCAGACGCCAGTTTAATTTGAGAGGGTTTATGCCGATTAAAGCTAGATAGGAAACCGGCAAACGACATCCAGATGCGAATTCGCAAATTCTTGTGAACTGGCAACTGGCAGTCAGTTGCCAATTCGATCTGATATGGTTTCAGCAATAAAAGATACATATGGAACCGGTACACGGCAGCCAGATGCCAATTCGAAATTTTTTATGAATTGTATACTGGCTACTGGCAGCCAGATGTCAATTCGAATTTAGAGTGTTAAGACGATAAAAGCTAAATAGGAAACCTGCAAACGACATCCAGATGCCAATTCGGAAATTCTTGTGAACTGGCTATCGGCAACTGGCAGTCAGATGCCAATTCGACTTGAGAGTGTTTCAGACGATCTAAACTGAATAGGAAACCGACAAACGACATCCAGATGCCAAATCGCAAATCCTTTGAGCTGGCAACTGGCAGTCAGATGCCAATTGGATTTGAGACGCTTTCAGATGTTTAAAGCCACATAGGAAACCGGCAAACGGCAGCCAGATGCCAATTTACCAATTCTATTCAACCGCCAACTGGCAGCCAGATGCCGATTCGATTGGAGAGTGTTTAAGACAATTAAAACCAAGTCGGCAATCGGCAAACGGCAGCCAGATGCCAATTCGCTAATTCTTGTGAACTGGCAGCTGGCAGCCAGATGCCAATTTATTTGTAATGTATACATTACTATTAATTATTCTAGTAAGGATGTCGTAGGTTGGTTGGGTTGATTGTTCTCATTCAGTTTTGGTCACGTGTGCCTTTTGCAAAGAGTTCCTTTTGAGAAGTCATGAGATTGCTTTAATGCATTTTTGAGGTATCACATGACTGTTTCGATTGGTCCTTTAAATTTTGTCCCTACTGTGGCGCGAAAAAAACGCGCACGGCTCAGTCATCGACAATTTTCAGTCGAATCTACATCGGCAACGTCAGCCGAGATATTCTTTCGACATATTCAGTCGATTATTATTTTCTTACAAAAAACAATTATCAGAAATTGTCTGTTTCCAAGAAAATGTGTTCAAAAATAATCAATGATTCTTAACTATTATTATTATATTATTTTTTTCTTGTAGCCAGCAGGCCTTTGACAGTCACCATCTTGTCTGATTCTATGGCTAAGCATGTTGGGGATCTCAAATATACTGACTTACAGCCGTTTCCTGGAGCTACTATCTCCAGATTACAACATAAAATAGCTACCCATCAGGCGAGTATTAATTACAAATATATACTTTTACTGATCGGCACAAATGATATCGCTTCTTCGTTATCAGTTGGAGAAATAATGAGTTTCTATGAAAATCTGGTAACGTACATAAAGTCACGGTCTACAACCACACTTATCGTCTCTGCAATCATTCCCAGACCTTGTGATCTTAAATTGGATCCTACAGAGAGCAGAGTGAAACAAGTTAATAAAGAACTTAAAGCCATGTGTCTTCGGCGCAAATTACAATTTTTACATACTTACAGAATTTTTCTACATAATAATCATCCAGTCCGATCTTTATTTGCTGTCAAAGACGGCGGTTTACATCTGAATGCTGAAGGCTCTCGTAAACTACGCCAGTTTTTTATCAACACTATTGCCCATTTAAAGTAATCCTTAGTAGCTGCGGTAGCTCCAGATTTCGAACTAACGGGTTGCAGTTTCTATTTTCTGCTTCCTTTTTATGATACTTTAATCCGAGGTTCCGTCTTCGCGTGACCAACGTGTTGCTGGGACACTGGATTCAGGTTCACTCGATCAAGTAAATGGCTGTATGTTATGTTGTGTTGCTGCCAAGTTGTTTTTTCTTTCCATTTCAGACTGACTCCTGTATGTTTCGCATAGAGGATTGTACTCTATGGTTTCAGGCGAGTTTCGCCAGCAAGACGTCTACTGCTGGGTTTCTTGGTCAGGATTCGTGGGGAAGCTCTTGAGATTCCTCGGTTTCCTTCTTTAGTCAGTCTGGGATGGACAGGAACTACAGCTGGCAAGAACCGGATATTCCCCGAATTGGAACGTGAATAGTTGTTGTGATTCGCGTCGCGTGATGTCATGTCTCTTCGTATGTGGCAACGGATGAAATCTTGATCAGTATGCGCATCTGCGCAGTCTGATCGGGGTCTTAACTGTTTGCAAGAACAATATACGAAACAGATGGCGTCGGGGTGTAGGGTAAGGGCTTTGATCATCCTGTGCGGTTGAGCAGGCTGATCGGGGTATTTACCATACACTTGTGGCCCATGGACACTTATCACGCGATGCTTATAGTGTATATCTTACATTTTCAAAATTCGTGGTTAATATTCTTTTTTAAACGTATAAATAAGTTCTGAGATCTGTGTGACTTTTAATTTTGATATCAGTGTCAAATATTGTCAGAATTCAGACAGTGACTAAAAATGTTTCAGCGTGTGACTATTGTTATGATCATCGTGCCAACCTTGTGTTGTGACAATCCTCAATAATGCTGTTCACAGTGTGTCGTCAAATTTTAAAACTGTTATTGTCAGTTAACATTTAGGCAATTATTGCCTTTGTCCTTACTGGAATAATATATTTGCAGAGATATTATTTATTGATATTTCTTGACATCCGCCAATTATAGATAGTAATTCTTATTGCTGTTGTTTGCTTTTTACTCTACTATACGCACGTAAATAATTAGATTTAAGAGGGTTTAAGACGATTAAAGCTGAATAGGTATCCGGCAAAAGGCAGCCAGATGCCAGTTCGCTAGTTCTTGTGAATTAGCAACTAGCAACTGGCAGCCTGATGCCAAATCGAAAAATTTTATGAATTGTAAACTGGCAACTGGCAGTTAGATGCCAATTCGATTTGAGAGTCTTTTAGACGATTTAAACTTAATAGGAAATCATCAAAGATATCAAGAAGCCTATTTGCAAATTCTTTTGAACTGGCAACTGGCAGTCAGATGCCAATTCGATTTGAGAGGGTTTCAGACGATTAAAGCTACATAGGAAACCGGCAAACGGCAGCCAGATGCCAATTTGCTTACTCTACTAAACTGTTAACTGGCAACAGGCAGCGAGATATCAGTTCGATTTGAGAGTGTTTAAGGCGATTAAAACTACATAGGAAATCGGTAAACGGCAGCCAGATGCCAATTCGAACATTTTTATGAATTGTCGACTGGCAACTGGCACCCAGATGCCTATTCGATTTGAGAGGGTTTATGCCGATTAAAGCTATATAGGAAACCGGCAAACGTCATCCAGATGCCAATTCGGAAATTCTTCTGAACTGGCAACTGGCAGTCAGATGCATATTCGATTTGAGACAGTTTCAGATGATTTAAGCTACATAGGAAACCGGAAAACGGCAGCCAGATGCCAATTCGCTAATTCTCCTGAACTGGCAACTGACAGTCAGATGCCAATTCGATTCATGAGTGTTTAAGACAATTTAAGCCATGTAGGAAACCGGCAAACGGAACCAGATGCCAATTCGCTAATGCTTGCGATTTCGCTTATGCTTGCCAAAGTGAAATTTTTATGAATTGGCAACTGGCAACTGGCAGCCAGATGCCAATTCGATTTGAGAGTGTTAAAAACGATTAAAGCTGCATAGAAAATCGGTAAACAGCAGCCAGATGCCATTTCAAGATTTTTTATTATTGTCAACTGGCAACTGGCAGCCAGATGCCGATTTGATTTAAGAGGTAAATGCCGGTTAAAGCTAAATACCGGCAAACGACATCCAGATGCCAATTCGATTTGATGGGGAATCAGACGAACTGAACTGGCAACTGGCAGTCAGATGCCAATTCGATTTGAGAGTGTTAAAGACAATTAAAGCCAGGTAGGAAATCGGCAAACGGCAGCCAGATGCCAATTCGAACATTTTTCCGAATTGGCGACTGGCAACTGGTAGCCAGATGCCAATTCGATTTGAGAGGGTCTATGCCGATTAAAGTTAGATAGGAAACCGGCAAACGGCAGTCAGACGGAAATTCGTATATTCTCCTGAACTGGCAACTGGCAACTGGCAGTCAGATGCCAATTCGGTTTGTGATTGTTAAAGATAATTAAATCCATGTAAGAAATCGGCAAACTGCAGCCAGATGCCAATTCGAAAATTTTTGCAAAACTGACAGCCAGATGCCAATTCGATTTGAGAGAGTTTATGCCGATTAAAGCTAAATAGGAAACCGGCATACGACACCCAGATGCGAATTCGCAAATTCTTGTGAACTGGCAACTGACAACTGGTGGTCAGATGCCAATTCGATTTGATACGGTTTCAGTCGAATAATACTTCATATGGAACCGGTAAACGGCAGCCAGATGCCATTTGCCAATTCGCTAATTTTTGCGAATTGGCATCGGACTGCCGTTTGCCGGTTTACTACATGGCCTTTATTGTCTTAAACACTGATGAATCGAATAGGCATCTGTCTGTCAGTTGCCAGTTCAGGAGAATTAGCGAAATGGCATCTGGCTGCCATTTATCGGTTTCCTGTGTAGCTTTAATCGACCGAAACCGTCTCAAATCGAATTGACATCTGACTGCTAGTTGCCATTTCACACGAATTTGCGAATTGGCATTTGGATGTCGTTTGTTGATTTCCTATTTAGTTTAAAACGTCTTAAACACTCTCATATCGAACTGGCATCTGTCTGCCATTTACCAGTTTACAATTCATAAAAAGTTTTGAATTGGTATCTAGCTGCCGTTCGCCGGTTTGCTATGTAGCTGAAATCGTCTTAAAACCTCTCTAATCGAACTTGCATCTGGCTGCAAGTTGCCAGTTGCCAATTCACAAGAATTAGCGAACTGGCATCTGGCGGCCTTTTGTGAGATACCTATTTAGCTTTAATCGTCTTAAACCCTCTCAAATCGAAGTGGCATCTGACTGCCAGTTGCCAGTTCCCAGTTCACAAGAATTTGCGAATTCGCATCTGGATGTCGTTTACCGGTTTCCTATTTAGCTTTAATCGGCATAAACCTTCTCAAATCGAAATGGCATCTGGCTGCCATTTGCCAGTAACCAATTCGCAAAAAATAGCGAATTGGCATCTGACGGCCGTTTGCCGATTTCTTATAGGGCTTTAATTGTCTTAAACCCTCTTAAATCGAAAAGGCGTCTGACTTCCAGTTGCCAGTACAGGAGAGTAAGCTAATTTGCATCTGACTGCCGTTTGCCTTTTTCCGAAGTAGCTTTAATCGTCTGAAACCGTCTCAAATCGAATTGGCATCTGACTGTCAGTTACCAGTTGCCAGTTCACTCGAATTAACGAATTGGCATCTGGATGTCATTGACGGTATCCTTTTTAGCTTTAACCGGCATTAACCCTCTAAAATCGAATTTGCATCTGGCTGCCAGTTGCCAGTGACAATTCATAAAAAATTTCGAATTGGCATCTGGCTGCCGTTTACCCGTTTCCTATGTAGCTTCAATCGTCTTTAACAGTCTAAAATCAAATTGGCATCTGGCTGCCAGTTGCCAGTAGCCAATTCATTTTAAAAAAATCGAATTGGCATCTGGCTGCCGTTCCCCGAATTCCTGTGTTGTTTTAATCGTCTTAAACGCTCTCAAATCGAATTGGCATTTGGCTGCCAGTTGCCAGTTGGCAATTCGCAAAAATATTCGAATTGGCATCTGGCTTCCGTTTGCCGGTTTCCTACATGCCTTTAATTGTCTTAAACACACATGAATCGAATTTGCATCTGGCTGCCAGTTGCTAGTTGCGAGTTCAGGAGAATTAGCGAATTGGCATCTGGCTTCCGTTTGTCAGTTTCCTACATTGCTTTAATCATCTGAAACCCTCTCAAATCAAACTGGCTTCT
Source organism: Ctena decussata (assembly GCA_963989385.1). NCBI lineage: Eukaryota > Metazoa > Mollusca > Bivalvia > Lucinida > Lucinidae > Ctena > Ctena decussata. The sequence goes on along the minus strand of OZ022504.1, from coordinate 2,877,589 downwards.
GACTGCCAGTTGCCAGTTGCCAGTTAAAGAGAATAAGCGAACTGGCATCTGGCTACCGTTTGCCGGTTTCCTTTGTAGTTTGAATCATCTGAAACCCTCTGAATCGTATTGGCATCTCGCTTCCAGTTAACCGTTGTCAGTTTAGAAGAAATAGCGAATTGGCATCTGGCTGCCGTTTGCCGGTTTTCTATGTAGCCTTAATCGCCAGAAACCGTCTCAATTCGAATTGGCATCTGACTCCCAGTTGCCAGTTGCCAATCCATAAAAATTTTGAAATTGGCATCTGGCTGCCATTTGCCGGTTTCCTATATTGCTTTAATCGTCTTAAACCTTCTGAAATCGAATTGCCGTCTGATTGCAAGTTGCCAGTTGCTTATTCGCAAGCATTATCGAATTCACAAACATAAGGGAATTGGCATCTGACTTCCGTTTGCCGGTTTCCTACATGGCTTAAATTGTCTTAAACACTTATGAATCAAATTGGCATCTGACTGCTAGTTGCCAGTTCAGGCGAATTAGCGAATTGGAATCTGGGTGCCGTTCTCCGGTATCCTATGTAGCTTTTATCATCTGAAACCGTCTCAAATCGAATTGGCATCTGACTGCCAGTTGCCAGTTCACAAGGATTTGCAAATTGACATCTCGGTGTCGTTAGCCGGTTTCCTATATAGCTTTATCGGCATAAACCCTCTTAAATCGAACAGGCATCTGGCTGCCAGTTGCCAGTTGACAATTCATAAAAATTTTCAAATTGGCATCTGGCTGCCGTTTACCGGTTTCTTCTGTAGCTTTAATCGACTTAAAAACTCTCAAATCGAATTGGCATCTCGCTGCCAGTTGACAGTGGCCAGTTCACTGGAATTAGGGAATAGGCATCTGGCTGCCGTTTGCCGGTTTCCTATGTAGCTTTAATCGTCTGAAACCGTCTCAAATCGAAATGGCATCTGACTGCCAGTTGCCAGTTCATAAAAAAATTTCGAATTTATATCTGGCTGTCATTGACCGGTTTCCTTTGCATTCTTTAATCGATTTAAACATTTCAAATCGAATTGGCATCTGGCTGCCAGTTGCCAGTTACCAATTCATAAAAAATTGGAATTGGCATTTGACTGCCATTAGTCGGTTTCCTATGTTGCTTTAATATTTATAAACCCTCTCAAATCGAATTGGCATCTGGCTGCAAGTGGCCAGTTGGCAATTTGCAAGCATTAGCGAATTCGCAAGCATAAGCGAATTGGCATCTAACTTCCGTTTGCCGGTTTCCTACATGGCTTAAATTGTCTTAAAACCTCATGAATCGAATTGACATCTGACTGCCCGTTGCTAGTTGCCAGTTCAGGAGAATTAGCGAATTGGCATCTGGCTGCCGTTTTCCGGTTTCCTGTGTAGCTTTAATCATCTGATACCGTCTCAAATCGAATTGGCATCTGACTGCCAGTTGCCAGTTCACAAGAGTTCGCAAATTGGCATCTGGATGTCGTTTTCCGGTTTCTCATAAAGTTTAATCAGCATTTACCCTCTCAAATCGAATTGTCACTTGGCTGCCAGTTGCCAGTTGACAATTCATATTTTTTTTCAAATTGGCATCTGGCTGCCGTTTACCGGTTTTCTACCTAGCTTTAATCGTCTTAAACACTCTCAAATCGAATTGGCATCTCGCTGGCAATTGCCAGTTGCCAGTTAAGTAGAATTAGCGAATTGTCAACTGGCTGCCGTTTACCGGTTTCCTATGTAGCTTTAATCGTGTGAAACCGTCTCAAGTCGAATTGGCATCTGACTGCCAGTTGCCAGTTCACAAGACTTTTCGAAAAGACATCTGGATATCATTTGCCGGTTACCTATTTAGCTTTTATCGTCATAGACACTCTCAGCTCGAATTGGCATCTAGCTGCCAGTTGCCAGTTGACAATTCATAAAAATTCATAAATATTTTCGAATTGGCATCTGGCTCCCGGTTTCGTATGTATCTTTTAATCGATTTAAACACACTCAAATAGAATTGGCATCTAGCTGCCAGTTGCCATTTGCCAGTTCAGCAGAATTAGAATTAACGAATTGGCATCTGGCTGCCGTTTGCCGGTTTCGAATGTAGCTTTAATCGCCTGAAACTGTCTCAAGTCGAATTGGGATCTTACTGCCAGTTGCCAGTTCCCAAGAATTTTCGAATAGGCATCGGGATGTCGTTTGATGATTTCCTATTTAGTTTGTATCGTCTAAAACACTCTCAAATCGAATAGGCATCTGTCTGCCAGTTGCCAGTTTACAATTCATAAAAATGTTCGAATTGGCATCTGGCTGCCGTTAACCGGTTACCTATGCAGCTGTAATCGTCTTAAAACCTCTCTAATCGAATTGGCATCTGGCTGCCAGTTGCCAGTTGCCAATTTCACGAGAATTAGCAAACTGGCACCCCGTTGCGTTTTGCCGGATACCTATTTAGCTTTAATCGTCTTAAACCCTCTCAAATCGAATTGGCATCTGATTGCCAGTTGCCAGTTCACAAGAAAAAGCGAATTGGCATCTGGCTGCCGTTCCCGATTTCCGACATGGTTTTAATTGTCTTAAACACTCTCAAATCGAATTGGCATTTGGCTGCCAGTTGGCAGTTCAGTTGAATTGGTGAACTGGCTTCAGGATGCCGTTTGCCGGTTTCCTATGTAGCTTTAATCGTCTAAAAGCGTCTCAAAATCGAATTGGCATCTGACTGCCATTTGCCAGTTGCCAGTTCACAAGAATTGGCGATTTGGCATCTGGATGTCGTTGGTCGGTTTTTTGTTCTGTTTAAATCGTCTTACACACTCTCAAGTCGAATTGGCATCTGACTACCAGCTGCCAATTGCCAGTTCTCAAGAATTTGCTAACTGGCATCTGGATGTCGTTTGCAGGTTTCCTATTTACATTTTATCGTCTTAGACACTCTCAAATCGAATTGGCATTTGGCTGCCAGTTGCCAGTTGACAATTCATGTAAAAATTTGAATTGGCATCTGGCTGCCGTTTACCGGTGCCATATGTATCTTTAATCGTCTGAAACCGTCTCGCTGCCAGTTGCCATTTGCCAGTTCACATGAATTAGCGAATTGGCATCTGGATGTCGTTTGTCGGTTTCCTATTCAGTTTAAATCATCTTAAACCCTCTCAATTCGAATTGTCACCTGGCTGCCAGTTGCCAGTTGCAAATACATAAGGATTTGCGATTTGGCATCCGGCTGCCGTTTGCCGGTTTCCTTTGTACCTTTAATCGTCTTAAACCCTCGGAAATCGATTTGGCATCTGGCTGCCAGTTGCCAGTTGCCATACCGCAAGAATTTTCGAATTGTCATCTGGATGTCGTTTGCCGGTTTCCTATTTAGCTTTAATCGTCTTAACTCCTTTCGAATCGAATTGGCATCTGTCTGCCAGTTGCCAGTTCAGAATTAGCGAATTGTCATCTGGCTGCCGTTTGCCGGTTTCCTATGTTGCTTTAATCGTCTTAAACCCTCTCAAATCGAATTGGCACGTGGCTGCCAGTTGCCAGTTGCCAATTCACAAGAATTTGCAAATTGGCATCTGGCTGCCAGTTGCCAATTGACTAGATTATGCGAATTGGCATCTTGATGCAGTTTGCCAGTTGCCTTTTCATCTGATATTCTCTAAAACGCTATCGATTCGAATTGGCATCTGGCTGCCTGTTGTCAGTTGCCAATTCACTTGAATTTGCGAATTGGCATTTGGATGCCGTTTGCCAGTTACCTATTCAGCTGTAAAAGCATCTCAAATCGAATTGGCATCTAGTTGCCAGTTACCTGTTGCCAATTCGCGAGAATCGGCATCTAGAATGTGAAGTTAGCTGCCATTTGCCAATTGCCGATTGAATAGGCAAATGGCAACTGGCAACTGGCAGCCAACTTCACGAACATCCGTTTTAGTTCATGTTCATAAATTTTCAGCTTTGGTCTAGCGAAAATAATCTTCAATCTCGGACAACAACAACAATAATTATAATAATAATAATAATAAAAATAATAATAATAATAATAATAACTATATTATTAATATCAAAAGTAAAATCCGGAACCGAAAAAAACCCAAGCCTATAGGTTTGTGTAGGTACGTGTATACAAACAGCGTCAGCATTTTCATGCATTCACTGACATTATTTACAACTTTTCAGTTCAAACTGCAAGACAGCAAACAAAATGTAGATAAAATCTTGTGTAAAAGCAATTTCAAGTTTTCATGCATTGCTTGTTTTCTATACCACAGACTGCCAGATCGAAGGTAAATTTGCAATACGATTTTTTCCTCTCCTCCAGTGCCGGGGTGGAACATTGCAGGGCAAGGGCCTACTGTGCCTGCAGTAGGTGCGGGTGAGCGTTGTTTGGACATTTTTTCTCTGGTCTATCATTTCTTTTCTTTCTCCCTCTCTGGGAGACTGCGCGATATAGACTGGAATACTGTCTCAAAGGGCCGTTTAACCCAAAACAAATAATCAGTAAATCCTCTCCTGCCTGTCAGCGCTGAATAATGCCGGGTGACAAACGACAAAGGGCGGCATAAAGAAGTGTCCTCTCTAAATGGTGGAAAACAAAACGCTTTCCAATTTTAACACAGTTTTCGGAGATCCTAAACCATTTTGAACTACTTACAATTCCCTGTCCAATGAGATGAAAATTGCAAGTTAAGTCAAAAGTCCGTCTGGTTGTTTTGTGTGTTTTTTCCTTAAGCTTATATAGTTTTAATTTTTTATTTCTTTTTTCCCTGTTTATATTGCTGGTGGTTGGTGGATTATATTTGTAAAATAAATCAATTAAAAAAAGCACACACAAAAAAACAAAAAAAAAAAAACGATGTTTTACTTTCGTTTAAAATTGTGATTTGTTTGCTTTTCCGCGGCTTGGTAATTCAAAGTCCGTACCTGATACCATAGTGACGATTTTACTTTTGTTACGGACACAGAAAATATAAGATCACATCCCCTTTCTAAAGAGACGCCTATATGATCAAGAAACCCATTTTAACCAAAACCTGACATAGATGTGGATGTGGAAAAGCGGGAGGGGAGGAACTCGTACTAAAACGTAACTGAGTTTCACATAAAAAAGTCTTTTAAGTTGGCAACTAGAATTACCTCCTTTCGAGTGAGTTTCTTTTAGCTTGAACAAAATGGTAAAAATACAACGTACAAGCCTGGAACCCCATTTGTTGTCTTACCTTTGTTTATATTGCATTGCTGGGCGGGAAACTAGAACAATAAATTGTGTTTTTCTGAGCAGTTAGACAGTTTTCAAAATTATGTTCTCTCTACATTTTGCCAGTTATCTGATCAGAGTCTTTGCTGTCCGCATGGAGTTAGCTTAGACCCTTAGCTACCCTTAAAGCTCTTAGCGAAGGGTCTGATCAGACATGGTGGATGCTCAGGCTGATCTGAGTCTGCACTGGGCGCACAACCACTTTGTTGGTTTTCTCGTGTCGCGGCTCAAATAAACTTAGCCTTTGCATCACTGTCTTTGAGTCCACTAGGCCTTTGGGCCTGGTAAATTGTATGGTGAACAGATGCTCCAAAGCAGAAGTGATATTTCTTGTGACGTGGCATATGCCACATGTGTATGTTTCCCACCATTTTTACAAGAGGAAACAACTTTTGTGACTTTCTTTTATGCTTCCTCGGACGTAGCTCTTCAAAAATGCGATCTACTCTTAAAGGTAAAATGCTGCTGAAGGACTTGCACAGAAACAAATTCTTTGCTTTATTAAAAAGAAATGACAAACTTAAACTTAATTGCTTACTCATCTTTAGAAACAGTTGAAGTATTTCAAAATATCTAAAGGTATGTTTTGTTTATTTTTTGCTTTATGCACTCGAAGCCAAAGGAGCACCGGAGGTATGAAGTTTCCGGATCGTCAGTACGTGCGAACGGCAGCATGTCGGTCAGTCCGAATATTAAGTTTATTTCTTGTTATAGCTGCTTCGGAAAAAATATTTTTTTATAACTGTTCGAGGTAAAGGGATCATACTTGGTATGTCATTAACCTTCATCAAATCCTTTCCATCTTTTCTACCTTTCCCAAGAGGCATGTCCCAGGTCTGGACCGAAGCCTAGAGCTTTGTTACGGGAAAATTTACTCATACTGATTACATGCGTTTGCTGTGTTAGCGTCAATAAGAATGATATGCATTTCAAGTGAAAACATTGATAATGGCGTTATCGTGACGTCACGTAACGTTAATAATTCTGGCTTTCATTAGATACCAGTATGTTTAAAACTGCCATAACATCCTTAATAATCTAGATAACTTCATACGGTTTTTACCTTTTTGCTCTATAATGGCATGCGCATTCAGATAACAGAAAACCTAAAAATCGAATTTTTATGTCATAAGGTCGATTTCTATCTGGACGGGCTCATATAGCTTTATGTAGGGGCTAAAGTCTGCTAAACACGTTTTATTCTGTTACGCGTTTCGGATGAATCCATTCTCTCTTTTCCCCGTTGAAGAATGAAAAAAAAAGAGACGAAAATGTTGACAGAGGAAATTTTCAAAATAAAAGGTAGATATAACCAGTTTTGTACATGGTTAATTTCTAAACATAAACCTAAACATGTTGCAAATTGAACATGTTACGATTTAAACACATAAAAAATCGGACTGCATTTTTCGCATTGATTCTAAACACATTTTTTACAAAGTAGCTTCATTTTCCAGTTATCTCCCATTATCACTTTCTTATGGGATAATCTCTGAGATATGTTGATTTGGTAAGGATGTAGACCCATGACGAACAGACAGGTTGCATGCATGAATAACAACTCTCGTATTAAGTTATAGTGTTGTCCATCCGTCTGGCTGTCTGTCTGTCATTAACTTTACGTGTCCACTGCATATCTCTCAAAGCTCGTGAAAGGTTTCCTCACCACTGAATTATCCAGGCGATTTGCAGAACCCATATTTTTACAGTGTCCGACAACGGTGAAGGTGAAGTTCTATTGGTACTAGTTCGTGTCCGCTTCATATCTCTAAACTCGTTTAACATTTCGTCATAAATATAAAGCACCACCAGGCAGTGTGCAGAGAGAAAGAACCACTCATCTACTTTGGGGTTTGACGGCATAATGTCCGTTTGTATTTTTCGCATCGTTTCGTATTAGCTGTTGTTGTTTCTGTTCTCATAACGATGTTCCTCAGGGACAAACTTCCTATCCGTTCCGTATTTACAAATCGTTTAAGATTTCTTAATGCAGGTTTGTACAAATATAAAGCATTCTCAGACGATTTGCACACTACCTCGAGTTTCGATGTCCTTTGTAGTTATCGTATAGTGTTTCCTCAGAGCTCCAGATAAGAGGGGTATTTGATGATAATTGAGGGATAATTTTTTTATTTCTCATTGAAACCATATGTTGTGACCCCTCATCTGAACCGTCTCGTCGAGACGGTTCAGATGAGGGGTCACAACATGTTTTTATGCAGAATTAACAAAAATTATCCCTAATTATCACCAAATACGCCCTCTTATATAGAGCTCTGTTTCCTTTCAGAATTCTGTCCGTTCCATATCTTTTAAATCATTTAAGATTTCTTACTGAAGATACTCGTATATACAATGATAAAGTACTGTCAGAAGAACCATAACACTACTTTCAGTTATGGTGGAATTATGCCCCTTTGTATATTTTATAGGGGCTTGTGACTATTCCCTAACTTTAACAGTTTTTGTTATTGTTAATTGAAACTGTGTACAAAATTTGAGACGCGACACGACGAAACCAACTAGGTGGCATGAAGATTCAGATAAGCCTAGGCATCCGCCCAGTCTGATCAGAGTCTTCGCTGTCCACTTGGAGCTACCTTAGGCCCTTGGCTACCCGTTAAGCAAATAGCGAAAACTCTTACCAGACAGGGCGGATGCCCAGGCTGATCTGAGGCTTCGCAAGGACCAAGTGCCACTTTGTCGCGGCTCAAATATAAAAAATCAGTAGCTGGACATATTATATTGTCCGTCCGTCTTTATGTCAAGACATTTGTCAGTCCATTAACTATATCTGTTGAACCCCTAGAAAGATTCATTTGAAACTTGGATCAAATGTTCATCTTGTTAAGATTATGCGCAAGTGGTGTCTGGCAAAGGTTAAAGTCACACTTAGAGGTCAAAGTTCTAAAGGTAATATTTCCCATTCGCTCCTTAATTCTTCAAGACGATCTTAAAAATATTAAGCACCGTGCAGAGAAAAAGAACCATAAACCTACTTCTGGTTTTGACAGAATTGTGCCTCTTTGTATCTTTTTAATAGCGATTCCGTGTAAACTCCCTACCTTTAGAATAAGATTTTTCTTTAAAACTTTGTACAAACACATGAAACTATCAGACAATGTGCAAAAGAAAAGGACATGGTGTGTCTGCATGGAGCCACGGTTCATATAAAGTAGAAAAGCATGGAGGGTATGGGGTGCCGTTTCACTATAAATCCCCTTTTATGATATCACTAATTATTATAAGAAATCATTAAATCGATTTAGTGATATCACAAAATCGATATTGTGATATCACAAAATCGATTGATATCACAACATTCGAACAAACGAAATTGGTGATATCACAAAGCTGATTTAATGATATCACTAAATAGATTCTGTGATATCAAAAAGTGAGATTAGTGATGTCACAAAATAGCTGTGATTTAGTGACATCACAAAATCGATTTTGTGATATCACTTATTCTAATTTGTGATATCACTAATTCATTTTTTTTGATATCACTAAATGGCATATAATTTGTGATATCATTAATTTCAGGTAGTGATATCAGTTCAATTCAATTCTCCTAACGACGTTCCCCAAGTCGGCTCAGTGGTACGTAACCATAGTTGCACGCACTTGGCGCCGTGTGTCCGTCCAAAGTTAGTGATATCACAAGAAAAGGGAAATTCTAGTAAAACGGCACCTCATAGGAGAATTTTTGGCCCACATTGGTGTCGTTGGGCATTATGGAGGATAAGCTTAATGAGGCTAGTTTCGCAGGGTATAATTGATTCCGCTAATTTTCGCTTCCTGCAGAGACTGTACATCATATTTGGCTTCCACCGAGACTGTCCGCGATCTCTTGCTTCCTGCCGAGACTTCTGTACATGATAAATGGCTTCCTGCAGAGATTGTCCGTGTGATTCTGCTTCCTGCCGAGGCTCTCGGCAGGAAGCAGAGTCACGCGGACAGTCTCGACAGGAAGCCAATTTTCGAGGACAGTAGTCCCTGCAGGAAGCAAGAGTTTGCGGACAGTCTCGGCGGAAGCCAAATATGATGTACAGTCTCTGCAGGAAGCGAAAATTAGCGGAATCGATTATACCCTGTGAGTTTCGCGTATGCCAGCATGTCACGGTTCATATGTCCTTAAGATAAGTAGAGTTCCCCACTTTCTTTTCATCATTAATTTATGGAGTACGATAGATTTTATAGATTTTTGTGAAGTTTCTTCAGATCTCTGAGGCAGAAAGACCGATTCTGAATATTGATACGGCACAAGCATAGTTATGAAAGAAATTATGAAATCTGGAATTTGAATTTGAATAAGTATTGAATAATGTCATTGTAATGAAATGGTACATCATGGAATGTTTCTGTTACAGAACAATGAAATCGAAATAGAGTAATTAATATTAATGTATTTTTTTAAAGAAAGTGAATCGGATCAAACAGGGGGGGGGGGGGGGGGGTCTGGTTACCCATTTAACACACTGATTTTTCCATTACGGTTACTTTTTGGACCGCATTTTGGACCGCTTGAGGCGAGAATCTTTCCTTCCGTAAACGGAGTTCCATTGCATACAGCCTTTCATTATCACCGTCTCATCGTCCTGGTATAACTGAAATACTGTTGAAAATGATGTAAAATCACAAGTCATCCATCCATCTATACTTTTTGGAGAAGGCCAATTATTTTATGAGGCAGTCGGGGCATTTTACAGGATAAATTGTTTATTTCTCCAAAACAGACTGATAAAGGTCTGTCATATATTTAGCTGTAAGACAGGTGTACCATACGTCTACAATGGACCAAACTTTTATATCTGTATTATATAATTGTGATGTAAGTTGTTTTCTCCTTCCAAAACAATCCCAAAAATCTAGATCCGTCTTACAAGACGGATCTAGATATTTGGGTTTTGTTCGGATGGGAAAAAGGCACCTTACAGCTAAACAAATTCAGAAGTTGCGAATACGGAGCTTTGAAATTCCACACACATGTAAAGTCAATCTGAATTTTCTACAGTGAGGTATTCAACACAGGGTATAATCGATTCCGCCAATTTTCGCTTCCTGCAGAGACTGTCCGTCATATTTGGCTTCCGCCGAGACTGTCCGCGAACTCTTGCTTCCTGCAGAGACTACTGTCCTCGAGAAATGGCTTCCTGCCGAGACTGTCCGCGTGATTCTGCTTCCTGCCGAGGCTCTCGGCAGGAAGCAGAATCACACGGACAGTCTCGGCAGGAACCCATTTATCATGTACAGAAGTCTCGGCAGGAAGCAAGAGTTCGTGGACAGTCTCGGCGGAAGCCAAATATGATGTACAGACTCTGCAGGAAGCGAAAATTAGCGGAATCGATTATACCCTGTGTTCAAACATAATTTTGAGGCAAAAAAGATAATAGTATTGGACATAAAGTTCGTCTTTTGTAGCGGTCTTTACATAAGTCTAAATTCATCTGTTATCCCTGTAACGTTATTACAGAATTTAATGTAAATTCTTGATCAATGCTTTTAATTACTGTATCTAGATGTAAGAGGTACAGATAGATGGTCACGGACACACCTACAATTAAAGTACCTGGTAAATCTTGATAATCAAATACAAGATAATTAAATATCAAAAGGTCAAAATAGTTTTAACATATGCTGTAAACTTTAAATAAATATGTAGAGTTATATATGGCAGTGAATTTATTTACTTGTACTTTATCAATATAGAAGTAATTAAAATCAGCCTTCTGTCACTGGAAAAAACATGGTTCATGACAAAATATTAGAACTCGGTAAGAAACAGGTGATAATTGAGCTGCGACATGGCAAAATCAGCAAAGTGACATGTGTGCCCAGAGAAGACTCAGTTCAGCATGGGCATCTGCCAAGTCTGCTGTGCACTTAAGGGGTACCTCCATGTCAACAGCAAAGACTCTGATCAGACTGGCCAAATGCCCAGGCTGAACCGAGTCTTCTCTGGGGGCATATGCCACTTTGCTGGTTTTGTCGTGTTGCGACTTAATTATACATTTGCCAAGTGAGGACATGATTACCTTAAAAATTGTAAATATTGGGGCATAATTAACCGTCTCATCTGGATTTTCGCTGTTTGCAATGGTATGTCTGAATTTACCTGCTGTCCGAATTTACCTGACTTGACCCTAATGCATTCATGGATGCAGATGGCATGGCAGACAGTGTAGACCTGGGGTCGTATTCATAAAACGACTTAAGTGGTTGCTATGCTGTTGCTAAGGCTAAATTTCTTTGGAGATTCCCTACAACTATGAAATTTGCTCTGGAGGAACAGTCTTTGTAAGACTGTTCCTCCAGACCAAATTACATAGTTGTAGGGAATCTCCTTTATAGATATTTGGCCTTAGCAACAGCATAGCAACGACTTAATATGGCCCCTGGGTCTGCACTGTTTGCTTAGATGTATCTGTCCAAATACTCAGAAAGTATTTCCCCATATTATCAAAGGACCAAAGGTCCCTACTTCACCCCCACCATATACACAGACCTATGGGCATGTCAATGACTAGGTAATGGGTACACTTTCAGGGAAGCAGCTGTCAGTTTTACTTTGCCTTCCTTCTCAGTAGTAGTCAGCTCTAAAGTCAATGAAAGTATTGGCTCCTCTTGGACTAGGGCAAATTCTTTCCTGTTAGAGAAGTGGCAAATTCTTCCCTTTATGGGTAGACCTTTTTTGGAAAGGGCTTTTGTCTAGGGAACCAATTAAGAAGTCACAAGTGGTCTCCCTTTGAAGAAATGGTGGACAATTAAGGAGGTGTACTCATTTACCTTAATGTGTGGTATTTAGTGTATACATTTTTGCTGATGATCTGCCATCATGGAATGTTCTGCTCATGAGTTCTCATAATAGCACCTGTATCTATTGCTTTCCCACTGGGCAAACAATGTTGACTCAATATGGGCGGACTAAACTGATATGGGCAAGAAATGAAAAAATTAACACTGGATGTTTTTCAAACATGCTTTAATAATTGAAATAGAAATGTGAACCAGCATTTGTAGAAAGAATAAATAAATAACAGCAATAAAACTACAACTACTTTGAAACATTGTCCTATTCACAGCTCAAATCATTGTCCTATTCACAGCTCAAATCCTTCACTTTATGGCCTTCGTTCCAGCTCTGTCTGGTCAGTAGCATTTGGTCTATTTGGTTTAACGTTTTTCCCCCAACTAAAAAAAGATGATAAAATATAACTTTCCTAGAGTCCCAGATAGATGGTTCATAAAAACGGTGATTTCGTACAACTGCATTGATTTAATAAGCCTTTACTGGGTCTGTTAATGAGCACTGATGAAATGTACAGTATTACTGTAAAACACTTATTTTTGGCGGTTACTGAATTTAGGCGATATTGGCGGTTAAGGCAAAGAGCACTAAAATATAATTCCACCAATATTACGTAGATTTAATACACATACATCTGTACAGCATTACGGAGGTGCATTTGATGAGTATTTCAGAATTTTGTTTTACCTTGCCATTAAACTATACATTTTGGCATCCCATTAGAATCCCCTCAATGAGGCAATTCTAATAGATGCCACAATGTATAGTGAAATAGAAAAAGTAGAAAAATTGTCACATATTTACATCAGATTTTCTTTTTTATCTCTAGCCCGCCAAAATTAAAATGCGTCAATATGTTATTTTCTTTAAACCGCGAAATTTTGATACCGCAGATATTAAGTGTTTTACAGTACTCATGCCTCTGGCAACGATGTTTTAATGATGAAAACAAATTTTCTCTCTCTTACTTCTGCAGAGGCAATTATGTGCAGATGGAGTCCTTATTAAAACTACACAGCAATAACCCCTAATATAACAGGAAAAATACATGAAAATGTCAAAATTTATTCACAAAACTCTAGCCCAACATTAGAGCACTGCTTTTTGTTTATAGATACAGCTTATTTCCAAAACAATGTGAAAGTGCATTCACATATATGCAATTTTAACTGAGTATCTTCAATGGATAACATTTGCAATTAAATGTTACTAACGGCTATCTGACATCAAAAATATAAAACCAATCGACCAAATGTCAGTCTGACACAATACACTGCAATACACAAACAGCACCTTACCAATAATACTAACAATATCCAGTCTTCTAAATGCACTTTTTGTTATTTCAATCAATTACCTCATTACTGACAAAAGCTACCTGCAGTTCCTATGTACTGGGATAAAACTGACCGAGCAAAATGAAGAGCCAGATCAGACTGCTCCTGGAGGAGCAGTCTGATCAGGGTCTGCATATTTTGGTGTTCCCGGTTTGTGCCACCATCAGTTTCCACATCTCCAAATACAACAAGTAGGCATGTCCAAATTCATCTTTCCAAAACCACGCCTACTTTATACAGTGTATATATCCCTCCACTAACCTGAGATAAAATCACGAGCTTATTGTGAGACAATGAACATGTGCGATTTTGTTTGTGGGACTATGTCATGTGCTAAGTTGTCATTGCATTGGCATGTGATACACTATCAGGTGACTTTTGAGTGGCATTCTGGATATGACTCAGAAAGATAAATTGCAAAATGTTCATTATAGAAATTAGTCAAACCTACTGTAGTCACCTCTATGATGGGATCACCTGCCTTTAGCAGCCACATTCTCAGGGTCCCTTGATTCAAAATACAGTGCAAATGAACCTGTATTAAGGGGACACCTGTCTTAAGCAGCCAATGTTTGGCTTTCCCTTGCATGACCCACAGGCACCACAGGCACTCGTGCAATGTGAGCCACTCATACCCTATACACTATACGAGTGCCTGGGGCGTGACCCCTGTAGACAGGTTTGACTGTAATTGGTATATGGTTAAGGTTTACTGGTCCACCCATGTTTTTCAAAGGCAGATAACTTTTGTGATTTCCTGCTTGCTTCCCTGGCTGATGAAACCCTTCCAAACAAGAGATCTACTCTTCAAGAGAAAAATTACTTTCCAAGCACATATTCCCCTTTTTTTTTTCTTTAAGAGTTAATCCCCAATTAGGAGGAGGGAGGCAAAAATGAAAAAGGCAGAGTTGCCTCCCCAGTCACTGTATAAATTCACCTAAAAGTATCCCAGTACATTGGCTATTATGCTATTCTATTACTGAACAATGTTTTCTAATCCATATGCATTTTTTTTCAAAAACATCCCTGAGAGGACAAATTCTGGATGGAAGTGACCATTACTAAATGGTCATGATTTCCAAAAATTTAGTTTAAATGTACATGTATTTTACTGCTGGACTACATGTACAGTCTAACCTGTCTTAAAGGACATCTTTGTCAAGCAATCACATGTACATGTATTATAATCTTTCAGATTTCTTCAATAAACAAACAAGATGCCTCAGCAACCTCTGCAAAAAGGGGTCTACTTTTAAAGGAAAGAATTTGCTCCTATGGGAGCAAATTCTTTCCTGCAAAAGCTGACTCCCATTGTGAAGGGAGGCAAAAATGAAAATGGCAGCAAAATGAAAATAGCAGAGTTGCTTCCCTTGAAGATGTTTTCAATTGCACCTATGGGAGAAAAATTCTTTCCATTAAGAGTTGACTCCCATTAGCAAAATACACAAAAATGAAAATGGCAGAGTTGCTTGCCCTGTTCTATATCCATTCACCTTAAATAATATCACAGAAATTTAGTTGGAAAACAAAATTGTAGAAAAACAATGTTCAGTACAGAATTTACTGTCTTCAACCTAATCTACTTGAAATGTATAGCACTATAAGCTTTCTTTGGCACACTTCATTGCATCATTTCTTCACACCCGTTAACAGGTCCGCCGACAATACTTAATAAATGCATAGATCACCGCTGGTCAGCATTGTTAGTTGTTTAGTCGGTTAGCTAGTAAATATTAGGTTAGGGTTTCTAGCGTATCATATGTAAAAACAATACCACTTTTGCTGAAGAAGTCTGCCCTGGCTGCCAAAGTATCTATTTATGCCCCTATAACCTCAGCCCAGTTGTTCAAAGCACCGTTAGCTTAAAGTTGTTAATAAAAGGTCTGTTAAGTCTGCTAGTACAAATAAAACAGAGTATGCTAATTTTTTTTGCCGAAAATATGACAGGGGCTTTTGTAGTGCTTTTGCGTGCCATGTGTTTGAAATTTTAACATCTTGTTTGACCATTTGATGCGTAGAACATAAAGCAAAATTTGCAACCATAAAACCGACAATTTGCCTCCCCAAATTACTATTTTCAATAGTTATCCCTATTCCAATACACTTTTTCCAATTCTCATTTTTGAAAGTGTACAACAGAGCACTCAAAGTTAGTACTTTCAGCAAAACAAAACCAGATGTCAGCCAATGAGAAGTGACAATTCATATATATATATATATATATATATGACACCTGGATTGTGACATTATATTATAGGATATGCAAAATTTAGGCGTTATCCAATCAGACATTATGTTACATATTATGTGCATTGATGAAAATACCTCTGTTTACCATACTATTTGAATGTATGTTAGGCTTTAATTCAGGACTCAGTAAAGTAGTAAGTGCTAATCACCTGGACATTGATCTAAGCATTTATAAGTATCGAATGGGACTATGAAATCTACCTTCTACTAAGACCTTCTGATGTCAGCTCAAAATATTTAGATAGCCAGCTATCTTGTCATTTTGATTCTACACATTATCACTACTAGATCCTTGGTTTCTATTGGTATACATTTCGTTCATGTGTGGTCAAACCACTATTGGGGACAAGTGTTTCTATCAGCCCTACAAGGGGTCATTTAGCTCTAAAATCAGCCTGCTCCCTCTAAAAATGGTTCATCATTTCATTTAGACTACAAGCTGAGGGTACTATATGGACAAATTTGCCTTCAGCTTAAAATTATTGTGGAAACTCTACACAAGTCAGGGGAAAAATCATCTGTATTTTTTCAGTTAAAAAGCAGATTTTTTTTCCATCCAAAATAATAATAAAAATCTAGATCTGCCTTATAAGACAAATCTATGTTTTTGGGGATTTTGTTTTTTTTTTGGGGGAGGGGGTGGGGGGGGGGGGGGGGGGGGGGGGGGAAACGCATAGCAGAATTTCATTCCACTGATTTTGATATTCAGGGCATTCTTGAGAGGGGAAAACAGATATGAGCCACGAAACGACAAAATCAACAATGTGGCATGTGCGCCCAGCAAAGACTCAGATCAGACTGGGCAGCTGCCACAATGTGGCATGTGCGCCAAGCGAAGACTCAGATCAGACTGGGCAGCTGCCCAGTCTGATCAGAGTCTTCGCTGTGTGCTTAAAGGGTGGCTAAATGTCTAAGCTAGCTCCACAAGCAAAACTCCAAGACTCTGGCCAGACTTGAGGGATCCCCAAGTTGATCTGAGTACTCGTTGGGCCCACATGCCACTTTGTTTTTTTTTTTGTGTGTTGCGGCTCATATGTAGTTACAGGCTGATCATGGTGTATGCTGTCTCTCATTTGCTTTAATGCAAAATACCCCTTTTGATTATAACAGACTACGCCCAAGTTCATGGGTAGGCCCAAATTTGATAGCAGATATCAGCAGGGTAACTTTGACACTGACATTCTATATTCATTTGGTTAAATGATGGGAATTCATCCTTCCAAAATTACAGCAAATATGTCAACCGGAGTTTATCCTTCCAAAACAAACATGAAACGTAAATCAGCCTTATGTAATTTAGCCATAAAGTGGATTTTTCTCTTCCAAAACAGTCCAAAACATCTAGATCCGTCTGAGAAGACAAATCTAAATCTTTGGGATTGTTTTGGAAGGAAAAAGCACCTGTCTTATAACCCAATAATACAGAAAGAAATGTATACCAATGAAGATATATGAAAACTTGAAAGAGAGCAAAACATTGTTTTGCAATAAATATCACAATAATAATAATTTATTTACAAGGTTTGAACTACTTCTATCACTATAGTAACTATCACCATAGCAACCTCAACAGAGGTGTAGACATGTTGTCATGAGACACAGTAACTGTAAGATATAGGCCACTGAGAGTATTCCGTTGACACAAAAGCTAATGACATAGAAAAATTATGCTGTTTGGATGTCTTGGACAAGTAAACATGTTTGCTCCTTGTCCAGAAATTTGCATAGGATATACTGGGGAAAAACACTTTCTTCAGGGCAAGAGGACTTATCTGAACCGACTGGTAGCCAATGTTGATCTTGGTCTTTGCTATTAAACCAGTAAAGACAGGCCTAGAGCTGCCCAGCTATTACTTAAGCCTTTGTGTCAACCATACAAGTACCAACATGCAAAAAGGGTCCTTCTAGTGAATAAGGCCAAAAAACAACAAACACTCTGACCAGCCGCCATATTCGCAAAGTCCCAGCAAAACCTTGCTATTTGCATAAACCATGTATAAACCTGATGACTACCCATGTGAAACAAATGGGATTTTGCTGATCAAACCAAGAACCCTTTCTACATGTCATACCCTGAAGTACTTAAGTATTGGGACACCTGAAACCATTGATTTTCCATTTGTCCCAAATGGAAAATCAATGGTTTTAGGTGTCCCAAAATTTAAAGTGCAAAAGGGTATACCAAAAGCCTTTACAGACTACATATACATAATCTATTATTAAAGTCAAATCACAACCAGATTTTTGTGTGTTGCACTTTATACTACACACTAGCTAAATGCATATATATATATATATTTTTTCACTCTAAATGTCTTCTATTAATTCTACATTATAAACCACTTTTATTTACAATCAGCTCTCAAATGAAATTTTGTGCATGAATCGTACTTATTTGGTTGTAAGTGAGTTTTAACCCTTCCAAAATTACATCAAATCTGTAAATAAATAAGTCTTGTGTAATTCAGCTTTAAAATGGGGTTTTCTCTTCCAAAACAATCCCAAAGGTCTGATCTATCTTATAATACAGTATATTTGGGATTGTTTTGAAATGGAAAACGTCCCATTACCGAGAAAATGAGGTATAAATCATGTGCCAATTACAATATCTTGAGTGTCCATTCTTTAAGGAAGAATTTTCTTTTTCTTACACAGTGGACTTCCAATGCCCTGAAAGGCAAAATTAACGTCGTCCGGGAACAAAATACCATCTAGTAGAAATATGACATACACAGCCTTGTTCTAACTTCTGGTTAATCGTGATTATAGACTATTATGCTCTATGACAAAAATTCTATAAAACTACTAAAATTTAAACAAACAAACAAATCCTGAACCTCGTCTGAACAACAAACTAACTCTACAGAACATCTAGTAATAAATACTAAGCTACGTGTTCTCAAAGAACATAATAACACAAAACATGTTTAAATATTGCAGTATTGAAAATCACTGAAACATTTGTTGGTGCCTATTTTTCATACATGAAAGCATCTTGAAATTGTGACACCTAAAATATTTCCATAACTGTCCTAAATAGAACAGCTTAGTTTTTCAGTGCAGTAATACATCTAAAAGATGCAGATGGACTGGGAACCAGTGTAGACCCTGATCAGGCCCACAGGTTATAAAACTTTAGTACATTCTCAAACTCAAAATAAAGCACACTGATTGGCTGCTTCCGAGCATGTGCATTATAATTATCTAATACGTGTTCCAAATAATGTACTTGGCAATACCATATTCATATGACCACTGACTCTTAACTGTTCTGACAAGGGTCACAGCGGTATCCACTATCAAAACTTAATTCTATAACCTGCACTTACAGGGCAAGATTTCTGTAACAAGATTTTAACAAAATCTGTCTTACTTCTCAGCAAGAAAAATGGTCTAGGTCTCCATTTACATTTCTGATTTCTTTGGTTATAAGACATAGTCCTTTTTATAAGACAGATCTAGATTTTGCGATTGTTTTGGAAGAGAACCACTCCACGGCCCAGTTGTTCAAAGCATCGTTAGCCTAATGAGCTCGTTTAGAGGTCAACTCGCTAAGTGTTTTGTGACTTTATAGCCAAATACACTGATATTTTATGTTGAAAATATGAGAGAAGCTTTTGCAGTGCAAAAGCTTCTTACATTTTTACAACAAAAAATATTGGCATATTTGTGATATTAACGTTTGAAATTTTAACGTCACGTTAACTAACCACGTCATTAGTTTTGAACAACTGGGCCCAGGCTGGCCTTATAACCAAAGATATACAGTTATCTCCAGCTCTGATATAATATTGCATTTCATGACTAAAATATTACAACACCAAAACATGACAAAAGCTAATAATCATCAGATCTACTCATTGCTAAGAATTTACAACTATTTTCCTCGGACATATATATCTAAATATATATACAATTTTACAACATCAAGTTTTAAAACTATTTTTTTATTTATCACAATTATTGGTCACCATAATCTGGTTGATAAAACATATAAACAACAGCCTTGAGACTTCTGGATATCAATAAGGTCATTTGTGACAGCTAATAAATTAAAATGAAGTAACGGTATGGTAAACCACCACATTTTGCCACAAGAGGGCACCACAAGAACAGATGGAAAATCATAATGTCACCTCTTTCTAGCCTGATAAGTGAACATAACAATAGCAATATGAACTAACAACCCTCTATACTTTCTGACACATAACAGATTGAAACCTCTGCATAACTGACAAAACTGAGTGCCAATATGTAATAAGAAGCATTGCAAATGCACTTCAAAGTAGCTGGGAGAAAACTTTAATACCTCAAAGTAGTGCTCCCAAATGTAGAATGGTTGTGCTGTAAAAATAACAACGGACATCCAAATATCAAGCAGAAGCAGCTCAGACTAAACACTGTCAGCAGCTTTGTGAGGTGGTCTGAAATATGTAAGTGTTATGGCTGACCATCAAAAATGAGGGTGATAGATAACCAGAAGTTTCCAGACTGGACAAGTTGCTGCACAAAGTGGTGCCTCCTCACCCAGAGCTGTAGTTAAGAGGGAGTATTTGATGATAATTGAGAGATAATTTTTCTTATTTGTCATTAAAACCATATGTTAAGACCCTCATCTGAACCGTCTCGTTGAGACGGTTCATATGAGGGGTCACAACATATGTTTTAACTGAGAATTAACAAAAATTATCCCCAATTAACACCAAACACTCCCTCTTATCTAGAGCTCTGTCACCCCAAAAATGTTCTCAAGTACCATATTTATTCAGCTATAAAACATTGTTTTTCAATCTCTAGAATGATCTAAAATACTTGTATCTGCTATCATTCTTTTAAAATTCTGCTATGAGATGGGTTTTCCCTTTCTAAAACAATCCCAAAAATCTAAACCCCTCTTATAAGATGAATGTAGATTTTCAGAATTGTTTAGGAAGGTAAAAACCTCTGCTTTATAACCAAAGAAATGCAGTCGCTTGGAACATTTGTACCTTTATTTCACCTTCATAAACTATTATATACTTCTGACCGTCACAGATTTAAACTCAATATTATTACCTTTAGGCTTACCGGTAGTTAGTATTCTTCTCAACAAGCCTGCATTTAAAACCATGCAGCTAAAATAACATTTTTTATCTATAAAGAAACTTTTCAAAATTCTATCTTATCCGGTACACCAACCTGAAGGTTCTATCTTATCCGACACACCAACCTGAAGGTTCTATCATATCCTAAACACTAACCTGAAGGTTCTAACTTATCCGATACATGACCTCTGAAGATTCTATCTTATCCGATATACCGATTGATTGATTGATTGATTTGATGCTTAACGTCCACGGTAAACAGCTAAGGTCATGTCGGGACGGTCAGTTAACCTAACCACACTATTCCTGGGCAGGCTTAGATCTCCTATTAAAGCGGGTAATCAGTACTAAGTGCACATACTTTTGCCAGTAACTGACAACTGCCCTTCTTGAATCAGCGGAAGGAGAAACGAAAGTATGTGGCCAGACCGGGTTTCAAACCCAGGACCTCTGACTTATGAGTCAGGTGCCCTACCGATTGCGCTATGCGGCCCGGCCCGATACACCGACCTGAAGGTTCTATCTTATCCGATACACTGACCTGAAGGTTCTATCTTATCTGATACACCAACCTGAAGGTTCTATCCTATCTGATACACCAACCTGACGGTTCTACCTTATCTGATACACAGACCTGAAGGTTCTATCTTATCCAATACACAGACCTGAAGGTTCTATCTTATCCAATACACAGACCTGAAGGTTCTAAAACTTGCAGCGTTAAAGGTTGTTATCTGGAGTTTGCGAATATTTATTTTTCTAAATTTTTGCAAAGCACTTATAATAAGGACATTAATCAGTTTCACAATACAGTAAAGAGCAAAAAGTATTAAAATAGTGGTTTTGTGATGGTTTCCCAAAATCTGCTTCACACACTGTTCAGCAACTGACATCATGGCTACACCATGCTGCATTGCAGCTTGGTATGGTGTTTACCCATCAGCAATGCCATGCCCTCCACTAGAGCTCACGTCTACAAAGAAACTTACCTGTGGAGAATGATGAGAGTTGTTCAATTACGAATATGTGACAGAGTGATTTTGAGTCCAGGTATTCCAAAAAGTTGTTTTCAAAAAGACAAGAGAATAAGAGAGAAACAATTTCTCATCCGCAACAGATTCAGAAAGTAAAAGTATTTGATTACTGTGCAGAAAAAACGACATTTTTAATGGAATTGGTATAGGCATTCCAGATAACAACCTTTACTGCCTAATGCCATAGTGTTCAAAAAAAAAATGATGCAACATCAAACCTTGTAACAAATGAATTAAAATAATGATTTGCACCACATCATGAGAAATTCAGTCTTTGGGAGCATGTACATCTACACTGGAACTCTGCAAACTCAGACTTTGAGGCACAGCCTGTCTGACATAATTACACTTACAGAACCTTGTAGAAAATACAAAGCAAAGTATTTTTGCCTTCACCAGACACATGTTTACCCAAAAATAAATTTTCTCTCCACATGGTTAATTTGAGGTAATGAACATGAACAATAATAAGTGCTAGCGACTTGAAAAAGACAGCAATTTCATTGTGATAAAGAGTTTTAAAAATACTATTTTGTACTGTCAAAGAGAAATTCATTACGCATTTTTACATAATCATTAGTTACTAAAAATAACCTTTTATCACAGATTAAATACATTACAATAAACAACACCAAGTTAAATACATTTGCGTGATGTAATACTTCTTTAAATTGAAGGCCATAAATGAAATGATAGTTCCACAAAGTAAAATAACCATGCTATTTCTATGCCGGTTGACTCTTGATATTTCAAACACTGATATCTCAAATTACCCTCCTATATCAAACTATACAAGTTGGACCCAGTTCCTATTATTCTTTACATCTCAACTATGGATATCACAATCTACTGGTATCTCAAAGGAAATTTCCTGGGACAAAAAAATTTACAATATCAGTTGTCAGAGAGAAACTTCGACTTTGAGATATCAAGAGTTGACTACATTTGACGCCATTTAACGAGAGGTAATCATGATTTTCTTTTGCTTAAATGCTTTATACCTACATACAGCCATCAACACCTGCTAAACTCTCGGAAAAACAACTAAATTTAAAGCAAAAGGATAAACCTCCTCATTTCTCTGCCATTGCTAAAAGGGGAACAACCTATGGTACAATTCTGCCCTAGTAGTCTCCCTTGTAAAAAGAGGCAGCCAATTAATAAAGCTGTTTCCATAGACCTTATGGTCTGTGAGACCACCACCATATTTTTCAGCTATGTTTAAACAGGAAAATGACTTGCTTCCTTGGGCATATAGCCCTTCCAAAATGGGGTCTGTTTTAAAATAAAGTTGTCCCTATTGGGAAGGGTAGCAGAAATATAATTGAGCCGCGACATGAGAAAACCAACAATGTGGTTGTGCGCCCAGCACAGACTCAGATCAGCCTGGGCATCCGCCCAGTCTGATCAGTCTTCACTGTCCGCATGAAGGTAGCTTAGACCCTTAGCTACCTTTTAAGCGCTTAGGGAAGACTCTGATCAGACTAGGCGGATGCCCAGGCTGATCTGAGTCTGCCCTGGGCGCACAACCACATTGTTGGTTTTGTCGTGTCGCGGCTCATATAAATAACAAAAAAGTTGCTCCCCCTGAAAGTAAAGCATGCATCCTAATGCAGCAACTCAGGCTGCTCTTGGGTGAGAATTAGTTCTGTCTGTCTTGTGGCACAGATGTCAGTCTGTTTCAACATCAGTGCAGATCCTGATCACATGGCTCTAAGTCTGTAATGTTGTTGAAGCATCTGTTTGAAAATCTAGGGTAATTATGTTACCCATTCAGTGATTCACTCATTATTAGAGAAGTCTGTATCTAGAAACTAAGATTACAAAACTAGCAATCCTGCTAGTCTAGAAATAGGCATGCCTTTAAATGCAAATACATGACTACGTATACAACTGCACATGTATTACCGTATATGCGGTAATTTTTGCGGGTTCAAATTTTCGCAGTTAAGGGTCAAAAACATAAACATTAATTTTCGCGATTTTTAATTTTCGCGGTTCGCAGCAGCCGCGAAAAAGCAAACTACTTCATTTTCACTTGAGCCAGTCCGTTCATTAACCTGCGGCAGGGCTGCCGCAGGTAAATGAAAGAACTGGCTCAAGTGAAAAGTACCAGCAATTACCCAGGCAAACAGAACTAAAATATATGAACACTGTGTCTACAGAAGATACTTTGTAAGAAACAGGAAATTATTTTGCAATTTTAATATTCACGGTTTCTAAGTGACCGCGAAAAATGGAACACCGTGAAAATTACCTTGTATACAGTATTTGATTGCACCTACAGTATTTATCACTGAAGTTCTGAAGGATCCTGAGCAAATCACTACAACATACACTTTATGAATTTGTACAATACGTATGATTGGTTTTATATGAAAAGGTTCCTTATCGCCACCCACCTGGCGCCCAATCTGATCAGAATCTTCCCTGTCCTCATTGAGGTAGCTTAGACCCTTATCTACCCTTTAAGCACACAGCAAAGACTCTGATCAGACTGGGCAGCTAGTTGCAGGTGAGACAAAAACTGTGTAACATAAAAGAGCCGCAACACGACAAAACCAACAATGTGGTTGTGGGTCCAGCGTACACTCAGATCAGCCTGGGCATCCACCAAGTCTGATCAGACTATTGGCTTAGCACCTAAAGGGTAGCCAAGGGTCTAAGCTACCTCCATGTGGACAGCGAAGACTCTGATCAGACTGGGCGGATGCCAAGGCTGATCTGAGTCTGCGCTGGGCGCACAACCACTTCGCTGGTTTTCTCATGTCGTAGCAACTATACCAGTCCACTTCCACAGAAATATTCATATTTGAATATACATCAAGATGATTATCCACAATAACTTTCATATCAACTTTCTGCCAAAATATCATGACCACAATATACATGTAATAGTTTCAATTATGTTTCTCCTTTATATCACAGCTATATTATAGTAGCACTAATTCTGTCTATGCACAAAACATAAATAGTCTTTTTCACTATTAGACAATAAAGATTTGATTTGATACATAAATAAACAAAAATAACAACAAATTTTACAAGACTAGAATGGAACATACTCAAGGTTTCAGATAGTAAAGTGAGAAGATAATGATTATTTTCTTATTCACCCCTTTTTCTTATCTCCCTCCAAAAATACGTTGCTCCGTAAAAACATATTGTAAGCCCTCATCTGAACAGCTATACTGCAGTGGTTCTATGTGGCTCACAATACATATGAGCTGCGACACGACAAAACCAACTATGTGGTTGTGCGCCCAGCGCAGACTCAGATCAGCCTGGGTATCCACCCAGTCTGATCAGAGTCTTCGCTGTACGCATGGAGGTAGCTTAGACCCTTAGCTACCTTTTAAGCACACAGGGAAAATTCTAATCAGACTTGGTGGATGCCAAGGCTGATTTGAGTCTGCGAAGGGCGCACAACCACATTGTTGGTTTTCTCATGTCGCGGCTCATATTTTTATGTAGAATATCCGATGAAGTTTCCCCTTTCATAATTACTATCTGCTTTAAGATGTGTATTTCTTTTCCAAAACAATTCCAATAAAAGCATCGCAAACGACTGTGTGATACCCCGCCACTGCAAATCTTTTTAACACACTGATGTTTCTCTGTATAACTCCAGGGCAGGGGATTGATTGATTGATTGTTTTGGGTTTAACGGCCCTTTGAGACAGTACATCTGTCTACATCGGGACGTCTCCCAGAGAGAGTGAGTGAGTGAACTCAGGTTTAACGTCCCACCAACAACGAGGTCATACGGAGACGGGACCTCGGTTTAAAGTCTCATCCGAAAGACCGGAGAAGCGGGGGTTCGATCTTGTGAACCCTGGATTGGTAGTCTGGAGTGTTATCCACTACGCTACAGCCGCTCCTCCCAGAGAGAGAGAAAGAAGAGAAATGATAGACGAGAGAAAAAATGTCCAAACAACCCCCACCCGCACCTACTGCAAGCACAGTAGGCCCTTGCCCTACGATGTTCCATTTCAGTAGGACGCCCCGGCACTGGAAGTTACACACAGCACCATCGCACCCCCCCCCCCCCCCCCCCCCCCCACCACCAGGGCAGGGGAAGTCTAACCCCATTGAACATGGATAAAAGTCTTTGTCATAACAGGACACTTTATTACTCTGATAACGTACAATAAGCTTCGAATAAATCACTTACCACTCTAATCAAATGCAATTTTAGTGATTTTAAACATGTGGCCATGGGGCATGGGCAGATAACCCCTTAAGGGTCAAATTTTAATCACCACAAGAACCTTTTATTACTTCCATCATCAGATGTAAATTTCTGAAAATCTGATTCACATGAATTTACATAGATTTTATCATCATTTCATGCATGAATATAGCCCGGGGGGCAGAGGAAGATAACTCCCATGGGGTTACTCTGAGCATCACTGGAGGCTTTCATCACTCTGATCCTTTGCTGTAAGTTTCAGAACAAGACCTGTCACAGGGACAGGATAGCTCGCCTGACAGCGCCTTGCCCATCACATAAAAAACTTTAATGTAAAACTTTAACATTTTGCTAACGCCGCCGCCAACGCCAACACCGCCGCCGGGGGTAGTGCAATAGCTCTTCCTGAACTTCGTTCATGCGAGCTAAAAATTGCATCAAACTCTGATTTTACCTGTAACTTTTCATGGTTTTATACATGTATATAGCCCCAGGGCAGGGGCAGATAACCCCTGCTGATAAAATTTCTTTGCTCATACAAAGCTTTTGTTACTTCGATCATGTTTGTGAAGTTTCATCATGATACTCCAATTAGTAAAGGAACTAGAGGCCAAAAACCATTTGAGCCGCGACACGACAAAACCAACAATGTGGTTGTGCGCCCAGTGATGATTCAGATCAGCCTGGGCATCCGCCCAGTTTAATCAGACGTTTCATTTAGTGTTCAAAGGGTAGCTAAGGGTCTCAGCTATCTCCATGCGGACAGCGAAGACTCTGTTCAGACTGGGCGGATGCCCAGGCTGATCTGAGTCTGCGCTGGGTGCACAACCACATTGTTGGTTTTCTCGCGTCGCGGCTCATTTTTTGTACATTGACAAGTGCCATAACTCAGTATGAAATTAACTTTATTTGCCCATTAACAATCCCAAGTGAGACATTCTTTGTCCAAATGCACATGTATAATTTGAAGGAAAATCTGTTGATAAATACTTAAGTTATCGAACAGAAACGAAGTGCGGATGGACAGCCAGACATATGTACTACAGATGGACAGACACACGGACAGCCAACGTGAAAACATAATACCCATTCACTAATTTGTGGCGGGGTATAAAAATCTAGATCCGCCCTGAAAGATAAATCTACATCGTAAGGATTATTTTGGGAGAATTTTGGAAGGTAAAAACCTCTTATAACCTAATAAACACGGTGAAAGAATTTATCTCATAATTATCTTTAAAACCTCTGATTATGCTGAACCCTGTATATTGTAGTGTAGTAGTGATACCAGAAATAGGATTGCATAATGATTGAGTAGGCAAATAACGTAATATCTGAATATAATCCATGGGCAACAGAAGAATCACCAGCTTAGCAAGACTCGAACTACAGACGAAGCTGACTAGGAGTCCAGCACATGAGCCTCTACATAACACGACTACAGTATGACATTAGAACTGCTTTGTTCCATAAAAGGTCACAATGGCATCAACATAATTTCATAAAATACTCCACTTATCTCAGCCTCTGGATGACCACACGACAGAAATTTGACAGCGAATGAATGAAATCAATATGTGATCTATCAGAAAAAGAGGTAGAAATTCAGATCAGAAAGAAAATAATTATAATAAATAAAGATTGCACCCTCCAATTAAAGCCTACAAACTGGTTTACAAATGAAAATACAAAAGTAAACGACAAAAATAAATTGGTTATAAGACAGGAGGTTTTGCCTCCCAAACTAATCTCCCAAATGTAGATCTGTCTTATACAGCGGTAAGCCTAGAGGAAGAAGTGGGAGAAATAGTCTCCCTACGTGACTGACTTCTCCCTATTTTGAGCTGACAGAGAAATCAAAATGTACAATTGGTAAACATTGGGATAAGACTTCTCCCTAAATTCAAAAAATGTCGCAAAACTTCTCCCTGTCTAAGAACCCTAGGCTGACCCCTGCTTATATAAGATAATCTTCCAAAATAATCCCCAAAATCTAGATCTGTCTTATAAAAACAATCCCCAAAATCTAGATCTGTCTTATCTTCCAAAATAATCCCAGGAATCTAGATAGCTTATATAAGACAGATCTAGATTTTGGGGATTGTTTTGTTATATGAGATATCTAGATTCCTGGGATTGTTTTGGAAGATAAGACAGATCTAGATTTCGGGGATTGTTTTGGGATTGTTTTGGCAGATTTAAGACAGATCTAGATTTTGGGATTGTTTTGAAAGATTAGCTATAAATAGCCAAATTACACAAGCACTGATTTTTAAACACGTCTGGGGTACTTCATGGAGATAAACCTTGTCTTATAACCAAACAAATACAATACATTAGATGGGGTTCTAGTGAAGCCAAATTTTGAAACAGCCAAATGAGCAAAATTAAAACAAACTGAACAAAATTAAGAGAAAACATGTAAAATACTAATGAGACAGAAGAGTTACTAAGATTTCTGCAGAATGTAGCTAAACACAGTAGGTTGGTTGTTTTGGGTTTAACAACTCTTTGAGACAGTATTACAGTCTATATTCAGCTGTCTTTCAAAGAGAATGAGAAACACAACAAGTAACGCTGTTGAAAACAAAAAACTGAATTGCAACCTCACAGAAGCCATAAGCTGGCTTATTGTAACAACATACACCTAACGTCTAAGTAGCCTGATATGGGATATATCATTGTAACGTAACTATAAGAGCTGTGACACAACTTACACCCTTAGCTACATTTTAAACACACAGCAAAGACTCAGTTCAGACTGGGCAGCTGCCCAGTCTGATCCGAGTCTTTGCTGGACACATATGTCACTTTGTTGGTTTTATTGTATTGCTGCTGATGTCATTTGAGATTTAAAATTTATGTAGAATCAGGAGTTTTTTTCTGAGATCTCACACTGTCAAAATGCTATTAGAAGCTTTATAATACTACTCAAACCAAGTTTCATTTTGAATCAGTGCTTCATAATTGTTAATAGCAATTTCAAAACATCTATTTGGCATAGACTCTTTTTTTTCCACCCTACATAGCACAGAACTTTTAACAAAGCTGGTACAACTCAGACTTTTGAGAATTCTGGGGCCGTATTCATAAAACGACTTGAGTTGTTGCTATGCTGTTGCAAAGGCTAAATTTCCTTGAAGGAGATTCCCTACAACTATGAAATTTGCTCTGGAGGAACAGTCTTTCAAAGACTGTTCCTCCAGACCAAATTTCATAGTTGTAGTGAATCTCCTTTATAGATATTTAGCCTTAGCAACCGCATAGCAACTACTTAAGTGGCTTTATGAATACGGCCCCTGCATAAAAAGTTGGGACATTTTTGTCACTTTCTTGAATTACAGCCAAGAGACCTATAGATCTGTCCCAACACTTATAATTTTTATGGTATACAAAAATTTCAGTAAATTCAGTGATGAAGTTAAGGCCAGTGTATTTTGAGGCTAAACATGAGAACTGCTATACAAAAAATTCCACTAAAACATAGATTGTCACTTCCGAAGATGGGTCTACACATACGCTTTAATGCAGAAATGTAAAAGTATCCCAGATTTATCCTCAAAATCCCAACCATATCTGGTGATATGAACATAGTTAAATAGAGTACATTAATCAGAACCTGTTTTGAGCAGTATAAATGACAAATTTTGTGATACTGTAAACAATTTCTCAGCTATAACTGAAACAACAATAACCCAATTTATGATATATATTTTGCATTCTATTTACAATCTATTTTATCAATGGTGATACTATAATCTATTAGCACTACAAATGTAACATTTAATCAGCACACATCATTTGATTAATACGTAGTGTATAGCTATTACACCAAACTGTTTAATAAAGAACAAAGGAATAAAAATATCTTAAACAGATAACAGTTCTTGTCAAGGAAACTATGGACTATTTTTCTAAATTACCCTTATTAATGACAAACTACATCATAGACAAACAGAAAGACTCTTATTGCAGATGAGCTGGTGCTCCTGATTAATAGGGGAAACAGGGTTCATTTAAAGATAATTTTCCTTATTTGTCGATCAAAACATATGTTGTGATTCCTCATTAGAACTGTCTCAGCGAGACAGTTCTAATGAGGTGTCACAACCTATGTTTCAGTTGAGAAATAAGAAAAATTATCTCTGAATTACCCCTCTTTCTCCTTCTTATCTGGAGCATTGGATGAGCTTAACAAATAATATTACTTTAGGTTAAAACCTGTAGTCGTTAAACTACCAATAGCTAAATCTTGACTGAACACATTTTTTAATACAAAAATAGTTCAGCAACATAAATAAGAGAGCGAGTAAGCTCTGCCCGTATTAGTTTCCTCTCCAATTATATCTCGACTAACTATAATCACTTTGTTTTCAACTACAACAATGATCTTAATATAATGTTCCATCAGAAAATATATTATGTGTTTTCAATCAAGGTTACTAATCCATAAAGTTATGTTACATCTACTAATCTCTTTAAACACTAGTAACATATTTTACTGCAGATGCCCAAATTAAGAATGTAAAAATATGAGCGGCAACACGACAAAACTAACAAAGTGGCATGTGCATCCAGAGAAGACTCAGATCAGCCTGAGCATTCACCCAGTCTGATCAGAGTCTCTGATATGCACTTACAAGGTAGCTGAGGGTCTAAGCTACCTCAACTGGGACAGCAAAAACTCTGATCCGACTGGGTTGATACCAACACTGATCTGAATCTTTGCTGAGTGCACATGCCACTCTGTTGGTTTTGTTTTGTCGTGTTGTGACTCAACTATTTTTTTTCTATTGGTTTTCTACTTTTCTAGAAAAGCACATGTGGTGGAAACTTTAAAGTAAATGGGTACACTAACAGGGTGAAGTGAATCTGTCATTTTCATTTTAACCCTCTAGTGCCCAAACATAGAATGCACTATAAGAAAACATTTATATTCCATCCAGCCACTAGCTTTGGGAAGTCAAATTGTAAACAGGGTCTGAACTTGTGTTGATGTCCAAGGTTGCTGAGATATACATGTAGCATATATGCTACATTGGGCATTAATTTTTCAAAAGTAGCTCTTTTCAGGGTGAATAACTCAAGTGTTAACAATAATTATGGGACACCTTTTTGGTTGAAAAAAGAATGTATGAAAAGGAATCTATTGGCATATATGTATCAGGGATATCTAAAAAAGTAAAGTCAATATCACAATTTTTGGTTTTATTGCCCGATGTATCATACATGATACATATACATTTTGTATTTTCTAACTTTGGCGACTTTGGGCGGCTGATAAACACACTTTAGACATATCATTACAATTGGAATGGTTTAATCTTATTTCCCGATATCTTAACTGATTTTCTAGCAGTATAAGGTACCATACAAGTCAATATCCTGGTCACGGCACCAAAACAGAGTCATGTAGCAGATATGCTACACCGGGCACTAGAGGGTTAACTGGGATCAACTCTCAAAGGAGAAAGCAAACTTGTCTCCTTAAGAGTTGGCCCCTATTGTAATGAAAGACCAAAATCAAATATGATACCCTTAAGTATACTTAAGTATTGGGACACCTAAAATAATAAATTTTCAATTTGTCCCAAATGGAAAATTCATTATTCTTAGGTGTCCCAATATATACGCACATAACCGTAGTTGTTTCCGCAAATAGTATACCCATTAACTAAATGCAAACTAATTACTCAGAGGTTGACATCTCCTTGTCTAGTTGTGCTAACTAAGGATACTTTTCTCTCCTTCAAAAGGAAGATCACACTCGCAGAAATGAATTCTTTCCTATCTGTCTGAATTCATTGTCATATGGGCCTTCTTCTTGAGATTGATTGGCACATCTCAAAGATTTCAGCCATTTTTATCAAGGGGGGGGGGGGGGGGGGGGGGTATACCTTTTGGGACTTTCTATCTGCTTCCCTCGATGACAAAAAAACAGGGGCAAATCTTAGTGCCCCCTCAATATTGTCACGGGGGCATAAAAAACTTTCTAAGGGGGTTGACTCTTTACAAATTTGCTCCTCTAGAACTGACCAGACCTCCATTGTGATGGGAGGCAAAACTAACAAGTAGCCCAAAGGGCAACAATTGCTCACCTGAGAGACATTGTAAACATATTGGGATATTTAAGATGCTCAAGGGCAGCTAACTCCACAGTCAGTGGTCCAATCAGGCTGAAAATTAAACTCATCCAAAACATTATGTATGCCCTCATTTAATATATGCAAGTTTAAAAGTATCCGATCAAGAGCACAATAGACAGAGCTGTCAAGGGCAGCTAACTTCGTAGTGGTTGGCCTGATCTGGCTAAAATTTGAACTTGTTTAAGATATTATGCATTTCTTCATTACCTGCAAGTTTGAAAAGGATCGGATCAGTAGAAACCAAGAAAAAGTGGCAACACTGATTTTTTGGATGCTCAGGGCAGGTATTCCATAGTCAGTGGTGGGATCTTCTAGCCGAAATGCTTACTAATCCCAGCTTTTATGCATATCCTCTTTACCTGCAAGTATGAAGAGGATCCGATGAAAAATGAAAATGTGATGACGTTGTTTTCTCCATTATAAGACTATGGGATTTTTTTCAAACGCTCAAGGGCAGCTAACTCCGTAGTCTGTGCTCAAATCCACCCAAATTTCGAACTCATCCAAGCTCTTATGTATGTCATCATTACCTGCAAGTATGATAAGGATCTAATCAAAAACCTTGATTGCAGAACCCTGAAAGTCAAACTTGCTCGAGATATTGTCATGCCCTACATTTGTGTGAATTTACTTTAAAATCCATTGAGAAATGTAGGTGCTAGAGCGATGACAAAGTTTTTCTAAAAATAGCCACAGTGACCTTGACCTTGGGCACAGCATCCTGAAAGTCTAACTTGCTTGAGATATTGTCATACCCTACATTTGTGTCAAGTTATTTCAAAATCCATGGAGAAATGAAGGTGTTAGGGCAATGACAAAGTTTTTCTAAAAATAGCCACAGTGACCTTGACCTTGGGCGCAGCATCCTGAAAGTCGAACTTGCTTGAGATATTGTCATGCCCTACATTTGTGTGAATTTATTTTAAAATCCATTGAGAAATGTAGGTGCTAGAGCGCTGACAAAGTTTTTCTAAAAATAGCCACAGTGACCTTGACCTTGGGCGCAGCACCCTGGAAGTCAAACTTATTTGAGATATTGTCATGCCCTACATTTGTGTGAAGTTGACTTAAAATCCGTTGAGAAATGTAGGGGCTAAAGCGATGACCAAGTTTTTCTAAAAATAGCCACAGTGACCTTGACCTTGGGCGCAGCACCCTGAAAGTCAAACTTGCTCGAGATATTGTCATGCCCTACATTTGTGTGAAGTTATTTTAAAATCTGCTGAGAAATGTAGGTGCTAGAGCGCTGACAAAGTTTTTCTAAAAATAGCCACAGTGACCTTGACCTTGGGCGCAGCATCCTGAAAGTCGAACTTGCTCGAGATATTGTCATGCCCTACATTTGTGTGAAGTTATTTTAAAATCTGCTGAGAAATGTAGGTGCTAGAGTGCTGACAAAGTTTTTTCTAAAAATAGCCACAGTGACCTTGACCTTGGGCGCAGCATCCTGAAAGTCGAACTTGCTCGAGATATTGTCATGCCCTACATTTAAGTGAAGTTATTTCAAAATCCGTTGAGAAATGTAGGCAATAGAGCGATGACAAAGTTTTTCTCAAAATATGTGATGACGTTGTTTTCTCCATTATAACCCTATGGGATTTTTTTCAAACGCTCAAGGGCAGCTAACTCCGTAGTCTGTGCTCAAATCCACCCAAATTTCGAACTCATCCAAGCTCTTATGTATGTCATCATTACCTGCAAGTATGATAAGGATCTAAGCAAAAACAGTTGAGAAAACGTGATGACGCCATTTTCCCCATTATAACCCTATGGGATTTTTTCAAACGCTCAAGGGCAGCTAACTCCGTAGTCTGTGCTCGAATCCGGCCAAATTTCGAACTCATCCAAGCTCTTGTGTATGTCACCATTACCTGCAAGTATGATAAGGATCTAATCAAAAACAGTCGAGAAAACGTGATGACGCCGTTTTCCCCATTATAACCCTATGGGGGCTATCTGTTGCCATGGAAACCAGAGTTCTGAGCTGATCGGCACCAAAACCTAATGCAGCCTTTCCCCCACCCCAATGATGCTTCAGATAAAATTTGATTGCAATCAGCCCACTGGTTTCTGAGATATTTATGTTTGAAAGTGTTGACGCACGCACGCACGCACCCACCCACCCACGCACGGACGGACGACGGCTCGACTCCCATCCTATAAGCTCACCTCTGAGCCTTCGGCTCAGGTGAGCTAAAAATGGCAGAGCTGCTTTCCATGAAAATGTACCCATTCATTTTAACAGAAAGTATCAACTTCCACAGGGGAGATAATTATTGCCTTTAAGGCCACACTATGACAAAGAAAACAAATTCCAAGAGTGATCTCCCTTGGCAGTGTAATCTAACCACCCTAAATGACTATTATTTATTTGAGCTTGGTTTCTGAGCCACTGTACTGCCCTTGGCAGATCTTGACTGTGTAGAGCCTGTCATGTTATATGTGTAGAACTTATCTTGAGGGTGAACTACTATTCCAAGTGTCTCTAGTTCAGGGTTATTCTTGTCAGCCATCTGTAAGGCACACCAGTTTGCCGTCCGGGCCCGTCTTGTGAGAGTTGATAACTCACAAATACTTGCTGCCAAGGCCAATATGTCTGCAATGTAGAACGCATGACTGAGCTGCCTCACGAAAACACCAACAAAGTGGCATATGTGCAAAGCAAAGACTCAGATCAGCAAGGGCAACCATCGGCCCAGTCTATCCATCCATCCACCCATCCATGATGGATGTTAACTTGTATTTATAGCATTGCCTCAGAACAAACTCAGCCAGTGCATTTATTTCTACAGCCTTTGTGCACATTTGGTAACAAATCCACATGAGCCGCGACACGAGAAAATCAACAATGTGGTTGTGCGCCCAGCGCAGACTCAGATAAGCTTTGGCATCCGCCCAGTTTGATCAGACTCTTTATTAAGTGCTCAAAGGGTAGCTAAGGGTCTGAGCTACCTCCATGTGGGCGGATGCCCAGGCTGATCTGAGTCTGCGCACAACCACATTGTTGGTTTTGTCGTGCCGCGGCTCATATGTAATTCTAAAGTCTAAATTGACTAAAATAACTGAACAAAGGTTCCCACAGAAGGGTCCAAAAATGCCTGACCAACTGCAGGTTTCTGCGACACATTTTTTCTTCATGCTTGAAAGGGTTATTAAAGTTTCTGAGGAAGACTGCAAAATTAGCTGACTAGCTGCAGGTTTTCCCTGACCACCCAAATGCCTATGATTCCATGCAAATGCAAGGTTTCACGAAACCAAATCTGTCAGAAAATGCTACTGGCCTATATCAATTTAAAGAATCAATGAGACAATTGCAAATTAAACAAGCAGCGCATAATACGCCCGTTTAAATGTCATAAAGGAGTTACAGAATGAACAAGACTGTTTACAAAAGGATAGACAGGCAGACAAACGGAGGCAACCACTCTATAATAAATGAATGCAACATTACTTACATGTAAATATTCAAAATATCAAATACTATTAGTATACCAAGTCACATTCAAACAAGGGAGATAAACTAGATATACCATTCTTGGTTCTACTACATTCCCTTGACATCACCATTAAGTTCTGTTAAAATATTTAAAAGGTTGAAATGTTACGGAATAAACAGGATATTATGCAAGGGCAGGTAATTCAGTAAGTAAGCCAGAGTTGTGGTTCTTGTTCAGGATACATTGCCTTATTATTATACACATTCCTACACAGTTTCAGTCTAATATTTCAAAAGGTTAAAGAGATAAGGAGTGAATGAGAAACCCCTGAAAAAAACTTATCAAAGGGAGGTTATGCCAAAATTAAGAAATGGGGAGCAACCATTTTTATATGTGACACACTGTCTTGTGATCATGCACATTGTTATGAAGTTTCATCATGATATTCAAAACGGTTACAAACTTAAGATATGCACAAGGTAAGTATTCACAAAAATAGCCTACAAGAATTAATGTTGGGACTTCATACACATTGCTATGAAGTTTCATGAAGATATCCCAAATGGTTATCTAGTTATGGCCCACACAAGACTTGCAGGGGAAAAAATTAATAAAGGGGCATAACTTGGAAACTAAGGAAGGGGGAGCAACCATTTTTGTACGTAACATGTTCCTCCAACCCAATACACATTCCTACCAACTATCATGAAGATATCCTAAATGGTTACTGAGTTATGGCGCGCACAAGAATGTTTACGGACAGATGGACGGACAGACAGCGGCATGACATAATATGTCCATTTTTTCAAAACAGGCGTATAAAAATATGAATATTTCCATTCTCAGTGAAAAGGAGCCTTCACCAAAAAATTCAGGTTTTCCAGTACATGTCACAAGTTTGTTAGCAATGGAGACACTTTTTGCTCAGACCTATCTGTCCCAATAGTTAGAGTTTTACGGTAATTCAAGGGACACATAGAGCTGAAACAACACTGCATCACTGAGATGGAAAAACGTGGCATTTCACAGGGGACAACACATCATGTTTCCGAGTCATGTTCTTGCATCAACCTGGGACCCTGTTATTTCAATTCAGACTGCGTTGACTTAGTTTCTACAATGCGTGTCTTATTAGCAGTTTTTAAGAGAGTTAAGTTACAAATTGGGTCTAGCTGAAAATAGCTGCAAAAATTTCCTATACCTTTTTCATCATGATGTCTTGGCCCACCATTTTTATGCCTATTTGCGGCATTTACAATTTCCTCCTTCCTCCGAGCCTGTACTTTGCGTATTGCCTCTAGCCATCTCTCTAAGGAAGAGTGAATACTGGGGTGTATGGTGAAATCTCTCAATTTTTCCATCTTCTCTATCAGAGTTATAATCTGCAACCAATGAAATTATCAAATCAGGAAATACTTGACAGGTTTTTTTGTGCAACTTTGCAAATGAGAAGTCGGAAGAGCTCCAGATAAGGTGTTTTTTTTTTTGAGGATAATTCTGAGATAATATTTCTTATTTCTCAAACAAAGCATTTTATGTCCCCTCATTAGAACAGTCTCAGTGAGACAGTTCTAATGATGGGTAACAACCTATGTTTTTGCACAGTAATATAAGAAAATATCTTTAACTTATCCCTGTCACTCCTTTTTATCTTGAGCACTAAGCAGGTAAGCATTTACTAACAAACAAAAGAATCAACTGCTATGCGAAACTTGCAAAATTTGAAACTTTGCAAATATTCCTTTTAACATTACCCTGTACTTCATGAAAATAACAATTTTTGAGAATCTCTCAGTTTACAGTTTCTAAATCCAAACACAACTTGAAACTAGCTTGGTGCTCCGTTCCAAAATTAAGATCTATGGGGCCATGCTTAAAAAATATTTTGTTTGTTGGTTCCTACTGGGAGGTTTTAGAGTTGGGTAGGTAGGTAGCATTTTTTTTTTTTGCATATGCATAATGCTAATGAACAAGTTGTATTGGATACCCAGACTACAAGCTTTTTCTAATAGTTTTTAGTTAAAATGTGTCAGAAAAAGATGCAGAAATCATCATTTATACAAAAGAGTTAGAGATGAAACATAAAATATAGGCATTTTGCCCAGTAGGCAGAAATGAAAAGCAGAAAAAAAAACAAGTAGCCCAAAGGGCAACAATTGCTCACCTGAGAGATATTGTAAACCTATAGGGATATTTAAGATGCTCAAGGGCAGCTAACTCCACAGTCAGTGGTCCTATCAGGCTGAAAATTAAACTCACCCAAAACATTATGTATGCCCTCATTTAATATATGCAAGTTTAAAAAGTATCCAATCAAGAGCACAATAGACAGAGCTGTCAAGGGCAGCTAACCTCGTAGTGGTTGGCCTGATCTGGCCAAAATTTGAACTTGTTTAAGATATTATGCATTTCCTCATTACCTGCAAGTTTGAAAAGGATCGGATCAGTAGAAACCAAGAAAAAGTGGCGACATTGATTTTTTGGATGCTCAGGGCAGGTACTCCATAGTCAGTGGTGGGATCCAGCCGAAATGCTAATTAATCCAAGCTTTTATGCATATCCTCATTACCTGCAAGTATGAAGAGGATCCGATGAAAAATGAACATGTGATGACGTTGTTTTCTCCATTATAAGACTATGGGATTTTATTCAAATGCTCAAGTGCAGCTAACTCTGTAGTCTGTGCTCGAATCCGGCCAAATTTCGAACTCATCCAAGCTCTTATGTATGTCATCATTACCTACAAGTATGATAAGGATCTAATCAAAAACCTTGACTGCAGCACCCTGAAAGTCAAACTTGCTCGAGATATTGTCATGCACTACATTTGTGTGAATTTATTTTAAAATCTGCATTTGTGTGAAGTTATTTCAAAATCCGTTGAGAAATGTAGGTGCTAGAGCGATGACAAAGTTTTTCTAAAAAAAGCCACAGTGACCTTGACCTTGGGCGCATCATCCTGAAAGTCAAACTTGCTCGAGATATTGTCATACCCTACATTTGTGTGAAGCTATTTCAAAATCCATGGAGAAATGTAGGTGCTAGAGCCATGACAAACTTTTTCTAAAATTAGCCACAGTGACCTTGACCTTGGGTGCAGCACCCTGAAAGTCGAACTTGCTTGAGATATTGTCATGCCCTACATTTGTGTGAAGTTATTTCAAAATCCGTTGAGAAATGTAGGCGCTAGAGCGATGACAAAGTTTTTCTAAAAATAGCCACAGTGACCTTGACCTTGGGCGCAGCACCCTGAAAGTCAAACTTGCTCGAGATATTGTCATGCCCTACATTTGTGTGAAGTTATTTCAAAATCCGTTGAGAAATGTAGGCCTTAGAGCGATGACAAAGTTTTTCTAAAAATAGCCACAGTGACCTTGACCTTGGGCGCAGCACCCTGAAAGTGGAACTTGCTCGAGATATTGTCATGCCCTACATTTGTGTGAAGTTATTTCAAAATCCATTGAGAAATGTAGGCGCTAGAGCGATGACAAAGATTTTCTAAAAATAGCCAAAGTGACCTTGACCTTGGGCACAGCACCCTGAAAGTCAAACTTGCTCGAGATATTGTCATGCCCTACATTTGTGTGAAGTTATTTTAAAATCCATTGAGAAATGTAGGTGCTAGAGCGCTGACAAAGTTTTTCTAAAATTAGCCACAGTGACCTTGACCTTGGGCGCAGCATCCTGAAAGTCGAACTTGCTCGAGATATTGTCATGCCCTACATTTGTGTGAAGTTATTTTAAAATCCGTTGAGAAATGTAGGCAATAGAGCAATGACAAAGTTTTTCTAAAAATATGTGATGACGTTGTTTTCTCCATTATAACACTATGGGATTTTTTTCAAACGCTCAAGGGCAGCTAACTCCGTAGTCTGTGCTTGAATCCGGCCAAATTTCGAACTCATCCAAGCTCTTATGTATGTCATCATTACCTGCAAGTATGATAAGGATCTAAGCAAAAACAGTTGAGAAAAGGTGATGACGCCATTTTCCCCATTATAACCCTATGGGATTTTTTTCAAACGCTCAAGGGCAGCTAACTCCGTAGTCCGGCTCGAATCCGACCAAATTTCGAACTCATCCAAGCTCTTGTGTATGTCATCATTACCTGCAAGTATGATAAGGATCTAATCAAAAACAGTTGAGAAAACGTGATGACGCCGTTTTCCCCATTATAACCCTATGGGGGCTATCTGTTGCCATGGAAACCAGAGTTCTGAGCTGATCGGCACCAAAATCTAA
Organism: Ctena decussata; assembly: GCA_963989385.1. Classification (NCBI taxonomy): domain Eukaryota; kingdom Metazoa; phylum Mollusca; class Bivalvia; order Lucinida; family Lucinidae; genus Ctena; species Ctena decussata. The sequence goes on along the minus strand of OZ022504.1, from coordinate 2,837,826 downwards.
TGCAGCCTTTCCCCCACCCAAATGATGCTTCAGATAAAATTTGATTGTGATCGGCCCACTGGTCTCTGAGATATTTATGTTTGAAAGTGTTGACGCACCCACGCACCCACGGACGGACGGACGACGGCTCGACTCCCATCCTATAAGCTCACCTCTGAGCCTTCGGCTCAGGTGAGCTAAAAAAAAACCCCTCCTAATTCTGAGGCCATAAAATTTTTTGGGTAGGGGGGGGGGGGGTAAATTGGTGGGTAGGTAGGAAACGGCAAACAAACATTTTTTTAATTTAGGCCTGGGCACCCCTCCTGATTTTTTCTGCCATTGTAAAAAAGGGGAACAAGTTTTGTGACTTCCTGTTTGAAGTTTAAACCAATGATGACCAGACTGCTGATGCTGGGAAGATAAATCCTACGTCTCGCTTCTGATAGTCACAATCAAGATGATAACAAGAGGCCCAAATGGGCCTGATATCGCTCACCTGGCTTTTGTATCCGAATGGTCCCCATTGTGATACAAAATTGGTCCAATTCCAGAGATTTTCTCAATTTCACATTTTGCTACTTTTAGTAACAGAGGCCAACTTGTCTGGTCTTTATATATTTACTTTTGAAACACCTCAAGGCAAGAATCATTTTGCCACAAATTTCATCAAAATCCATTCAGGGGTTACTGAGATATTGTCAGTTTCATGTTTTGTGCTATTTTTAGTAACGGCAGATGGCGGCCATCTTAGAATGCTAAAATGCAAAAAATTGAAAAGCTTTCATGCAAGGACCATTTTGACACAAAATTGGTCCAGTTCCATTGTAATTTTCTAATTTTCAAATTTTGCTATTTTAAGTAACAGAGGCCAACTTGACGGGTCAATATTTGTTAATTTGTGAAACACATCAAAGCAAGAATCATTTTGCCACAAATTTCGTCTCAATCGCTTCAGCGGTTAATGAGATGTTGTCATTTTCATGTTTTGAACTATTTTTAGTAACGGCAGATGGCGGCCATCTTGGAATGCCAAAATGCAGAAAATCGAAAAAGCTTATTGAAATGATCATTCTGACAGAAAATTAGTCCAATCCCACTGAGATTTTCTTATTTTCACATTTTTCTATTTTTAGTAACAAAGGTTATTATGACTTGTCTATATTTAGTTACTTTTGAAACATCTCAATGCAAAAATCATTTTGACACCAATTTCGTCAAAATCTATTCAGCGGTTACTGAGATATTGTCATTTTCATGTTTTGTGCTATTTTTAGTAACGGCAGGTGGTGGCCATCTTGGAATGCCAAATTGCAATTAATCGAAATGGCTTCATGTAAGGAACATTCTGACACAAAATTGGTCCAATTCCATTCAAGGGTTCTTGAGTAATTGTCATTTTTTGTTTGTGCTGTTTTTAGTAACGGCAGATGTCGACCATCTTGGAAGCCAAATTGCAATTAATCGAAACGGCTTCATGCAAGGAACATTCTGACACAAAATTGGTCCAATTCCATTCAAGGGTTCTTGAGTAATTGTCATTTTTTGTTTGTGCTATTTTTAGTAACGGCAGATGTCGACCATCTTGGAAGCCAAATTGCAATTAATCGAAACGGCTTCATGCAAGGAACATTCTGACACAAAATTGGTCGAATTCCATTCAAGGGTTCTTGAGTAATTGTCATTTTTATGATTGTGCTATTTTTAGTAACGGCAGATGTCGGCCATCTTGGAAAGCCAAATTGTAATTAATTGAAACGGCTTCATGCAAGGAACATTCTGACACAAAATTGGTCCAATTCCATTCAAGGGTTCTTGAGTAATTGTCATTTTTATGTTTGTGCTATTTTTAGTAACGGCCCCCATGGTGGCCATCTTGGATAGTCAACTGGCACAAAATTGAAATAATTCCTTTTAAGGACCATTGCTGACCAAATCTGACCACAATCGATTGCGTTTTCTTGAGATACTGACATTTGAGCAAAATCGGTCTTGTAAACGCTAAGTAGGTCACTGTGACCTAATTCCGCTATAGATTTTTTTCATTTTTACAATTTTTAATCCCAAGATCCCATTAATGTTCCATGCAAACTTTCGGCCAAATATACCAAATGGTTCTGGAGAAGAAGTTGATTTTGTTGTTTTTGCTATTTTTAGTAATGGCGGCCATCTTGGATTCTTGACCTGACCCAATTTTACAATTTTGAAACCCTGCAGTCTGGTCACGCTCCATGTGAAATTTGAAACCCATGGGTGCAGTAGTTTTAGAGAAGAAGTTGTTTGAAGTCGTTTGAATTTGTCGTTTTTTGACATTGGCATTTGAGCAAAATTACACTCGTAAACAGAAAGTAGGTCACTGTGACAAAACTCCGATACAGATTTTTTTCATTTTTATAATTTTGAATACCAAGGTTTCATTGATGTTCCATGCCAAAATTCAGACAAATATACCCAGTGGTCCTGGAGAAGAAGTTTATTTTGTTGTTTTTGCTATTTTTAGTAACGGCGGCCATCTTGGATTTTCAACCTGACCCAATTTTACAATTCTGAGACCCTGGAGTCAGGTCATGCTCCATGTGAAATTTGAGAACCATGGGACCAGTAGTTTTACAGAAGAAGATGTTTGAATATTTGTTTTTAGGTGTTGACGGACACATTCCGTGACGACGCACGACGCACGCCGGACGCATTGGTATGACAATAGCTCACTATGGCCCTTCGGGCCAGGTGAGCTAAAAATTTACCCTTGCATGTTCCTTGAATGAGTCAACTACAAGTCTGTCAACTCTTGATGGATTTGACGGCAGTCTTGGAACAACAATATTATTGGCACTTGAAACTTTCTTCCCTGGATTCTGTCTCGCCAGCTCAGCTTCTGTCTGTATAAAAACACACAAACAATCAAATTAACCCATTGCATTCTGGGTATTTTTTGTCGTCTGCTGAAATTGTCGTCTGCATCAAAAATCAAGAATATTTTAACAATATTGGTCTAACTAACTTTTGTAGAAACGATGTCTAGGCAGCAAACAGTTTGGATCTCAGATCAGGCCCCACGTTTGTGGGGCCTGATCTGGATCCTAACTGTTTGCCCAGATACCCCTAAAGGGGTATCCAGAATGGAATGGATTAAAGTACTGTATTTACATGTATTAGGCTACAAAATGGTGTTTTTTTTTCATCTCTAGAATGACCCGAAATATCTAAGAAATTCTGCCTTGAGATGGGTATTCCCTTGTAAAACTATCCAAAAAATCTAGATCCATCTTCTTTGGATCTAGATTTCTGGTGATGTGTTAGAAGTGAACAAGACCTGTTCCCGTACAGGATAGCTCGCCTGCATTGCCTTGCCCATCACATAAAAAAACTTTGAGGTAAAACTTTAAAGTGTGATGCCAACGCCCAGGCCCACGCCCACACCGATGTCCAAGTGACAACAATAGCTCTCTGTACTTTTGTACAGGCAAGGTAAAAACCGTGCCATATATCCAAAGGAATACTGAGACACAAATATTAACTTTTCATGTACAAATCCAGCAAAACTTTGAACAAGTAGTCTATGAAAGGTAGCGTCTCGCCTGTCTGGACACTGTCACTGAACAGAGCTAAACCATAAAACTGGACAAGTATTTGTGTGGCCGCAGGGATAAAGACTAAACAGGGAGCCCAGCACTCCCAATATTTTCAAAGAAATTTACCTAACGCAAAATTATTGTTTTGACAGTGTGGGCCCTAGAATCAAAATACTGTATTTGAGCTGCGACATGACAAAACCAACAATGTGGTTGTGCGGGCCAGCGTAGACTCAGATCAGCCTGGGCATCCGCCCAGTCTGATCAACGTCTTCGCTTTACACATGAAGGTAGCTTAGACGCTTGGCTACCATTTGAGCACTTAACGAAGAATCTAGTCAAACTGGGCAGATGCAAAGACTGATCTGAGTCTGCGCTGGGGGGCACAACCACATTGTTGGTTTTGTCGTGTCGCGGCTCATTTAGTTTTTATCCCCACTAATCTCACTAATATCCTGGCTGTCTGTCAAGTGCAAGACTGACTGTATACCACTGTAATTGTACTAATGTTTGTGGTGTGGTAATGTTACTGATATTTGTGGTCAACATAAATGATACCAGCAAACATGATCATTTTACAAAGGAAAAACAGGAAAGCATGACGAATTCACACACTTATATTCCCTTGAATGTGTCTAAAATTGCAAAACCGTGAACTTTTGTCCTATAGAAAACTAGAGCATGTGAGCAGGGGCTCACGTATACCCCCGGCCAGTGCCACCGCCAAATAAAAACACATTTAATACAAGCAAATGTTAACTAACAGACAGACAGATGGACAATCTATTACAAATCCAGTGAAAGGCTTATAGACAAATACCAAAAGGTTCCACTAAAATAAATGCAAATTATGTTATCAAAAAAATATACAAATTCAACACAAAATTTCAACGTTAGTTTACATAAACATCTATGTTTGCAGCCTTGACCTAAAGTCAGCAGCAGCATCCAAATGATGTCAACTAATCAGTTTAAACCTAGATGTAAACCTAATAACATAGCAATCTGAGAAATTTTTGACATAAATTTTCCCATTTATTACAGTGGAGTGAGAGATGGGAAAAAGATAAAAAGAAAAAGAAGGCCAAAAGCAATCTTAGCATCTTGATTTTCTTTCCACCAATATATATGGCCATTCTCAAGATGTATACAAAATTTGAAGACTGTGACTCTCATGAGAACAGAGAAATCTGTGATAAAAAAAATAATTGGAGAGAAAGAAAAAAAGGACAAAGGGAATGAAAAGCAGCAGGAGGCTGATTCTCTCTTACACAGTACAACTTGCCATACACAATGTTTGAACCAAATTTCAAAATCCTAGCTAAAGTGGTTTCTAAGAAATCTTTGACAGAAATTTTATAGGAGAGAAGAAAAAATGGACAAACAAAGAGAATGATAAGCAGGAAGAGGCTGATTCTCTCTTACATGATACAACTAGTTGTACCCAATGTTTGTACAAAATATCGAAATCCTAGCTAAAGCAGTTCAGGAGAGACCTGTGAAAATAATTTAATTGGAGAGAAAGAAAAAATGAACAAACAAAGGGAATGATAAGCAGGAGAAGGCTGATTCTCTCTTACATAGTACAACTAGTCATACCCAACATTTGTACCGAATTTCCAAGTCCTAGCTGTAGTCGTTCCTGAGAAATGGCTGACAAAAATTTAATTGGAGAGAAAGAAAAAATGGACAAACAAAGGGAATGATAAGCAGGAGAAGGCTGATTCTCTCTGACACTGTACAACTAGTCATACCCAACGTTTGTACCAAATTTCAAAGTTCTAGCTGCAGTGGTTCCTGAGAAATCTCTGACAAAAATTTAATTGGAGAGAAAGAAAAAATGGACAAACAAAGGGAATGATAAGCAGGAGAAGGCTGATTCTCTCTGACACGGTACAACTAGTCATACCCAACGTTTGTACCAAATTTCAACGTCCTAGCTGTAGTGGTTCCTGAGAAATCTCTGACAAAAATTTAATTGGAGAGAAAGAAAAAATGGACAAACAAAGGGAATGATAAGCAGGAGAAGGCTGATTCTCTCTGACACGGTACAACTAGTCATACCCAATGTTTGTACCAAATTTCAACGTCCTAGCTGCAGTGGTTCCTGAGAAATCTCTGACAAAAATTTAATTGGAGAGAAAGAAAAAATGGACAAACAATGGGACTGATAAGCAGGAGAAGGCTGATTCTCTCTTCCACAGTACAACTAGTCATACCTAAAGTTTGTACCAAATTTCAAAGTCCTGGCTATAGTGGTTCTTGAGAAATCTGTGACAAAAATTTAATTGGAGAGAAAGAAAAAAATGGACAAACAAAGGGAATGATAAGCAGGAGAAGGCTGATTCTCTCTTACACGGTACAACTAGTCATACCCAACGTTTGTACCAAATTTCAAAGTCCTAGCTGTAGTGGTTCCTGAGAAAGCTGTGATAAAAATTTAATTGGAGAGAAAGAAAAAATGGACAAACAAAGAGACTGATAAGCAGGAGAATGCTGAATCTCTCTTACACAGTACAACTAGTCATGCCCAACGTTTGTACCAAATTTCAAAGTCCTAGGTTTAGTGGTTCCTTAGAAATCTGTGACAGAAAAAATGTTAACACACACACACAAACATATTAACGGAAAGACCAAAAACTATATACCCCCTATATACTTCGTATACCGGGGGTATAATAAATAAAATTACAGTAAAGAAGGTAGCTAACTATGCAAAGCAACCACAAATATTGACTGTATTTTCAGGCTATACTATTCATTCTTTGCCTGTACTGGAATTTGATCTCCAGAACTTTGTGTCTCTATTTAAGAAATAAACATAGCACTACAGGAAGTAGAACTTCAATGGCTCGAACAGGCTTAGAACCATGATAATTAGTTCCAGCCATCCAGGGCTAGTTTCTATATGATCCAGAATTTAATGTCAAGGAATTTTGGTTACATCTCAAATAATCTCGAATTACTGAATTCTTGAATGTTTTACAATTAAAGTACCTGAGTCATTGAAAAAATATATAATTTGAGACATAATCTGCAATATCTAGGGGCTTCAGGTGTTTTTTAAAAATGCCAATTTACTTATTTTTACCTATTTGATGAGAAAGCATATTCAATTTCCTCTAAAATGATGTGTATATTATTAGAATAGAGTGCTTGGTTCAAAAGTTATGACATGTTTTAGACAAGCCATTGTGACCAATTTTGTAATCATGCTCCAATGTATTCAGTATACGGGCTGATGGCACCGAATTTCACATTCATTAAGCATAAATTGGGGCAAGGATTTAAGTCTTTTACTTATAGTCTTATTCATATACACTGTATGATGCAGTAATATGGGCGGCAACTTCAGCAAATATTTTTGAGTGGTTCACTCGTTTCCATGGTAACCAGGCTGTCAATTTCTGGTTCAAAATGGCAGCGAAATCGGAGTTTTATATGAAGCGAATAATGACAAAACGACAGAATATGATAAAGAACACTCATAAATGATACAATGTATGAAGCAATTATAAAAGATGCACCATTTACTAACATTTTTTATTTGTGAGTTTGTTTCCATGGTAATGAGGCGGCCATTTTCTTGTTCAAAATGGCCGCTAACACGGAGTTTCCATGATAAAAAGATATCAAATGCAAAATAAAAAAATAGAAACAGTCACAAATCCTAAAGGTAGTTTAACACAATTCAGTTATACAAGTTTTACAATTTGCAAGCATTATTTAGTGGTTCAGCTGTTTCCATGGTAACCAGGATGCCATTTACTTGTCCGAAATGGCCACGAAAACAGTGTTTTCCGGCCAAACTAAAAGAGATGACATTACGAGAAAAGAGGATAAAGCAAATTCACAAATGATCTAGTGTGTGCCTCAGTACCTAGTTAAAGCTGGAACATGTGCTCGCATTTTAATTGATTCACTTGTTTTCAAGGTAATTTGGTGGCTTTTTTGTTGGTCAAACTTTCTGTAAAATCTGCATTTCTATGAAAAAGAAGGTAAAGCCCGAAATGCACGTCTCGCTTACCACCTCTCGCGACAGATACAAGTCACTACCTCATTCGTGAAATTAAATACATCTGTAAGATATGCTTATATTGCAAAATATCACGCACATCTGTCAGTAAATATAACATATTCTTGTAAAATATATAGCTCATCCAAGCGTGTTTATGTGTTGTCATACATGAGTAAAGAACAGTTCTTTGATTATTCGGGACCGTAATAAATAGCAAATAACATAAAGCATCAGTCTCCCCGTACTTGGTTAATTTGTTGGTAGGATGGGGTTTAACAACTCTTTGAAACAGTATTTCAATTTGTGTCGAGCTGTCTCCCAGAGAGGGAGAGAAAGAAAAGATATGACAGGCGAGAGAAGAAATATCCAAATTACCCCACCCACATCTACTGCAAACACAGTAGACCCTTACTCTTCTATTATCCATATACAATAGTTGGACGCCTCGGCACTGAAATTTACCGGGCACCATCGCCCGACCGCAACCATCCCCCTCCTCCCCCTTCCCACAACCACCGTACTTAGAAACGTATCCCCGGGTTTACTATAATAATGCAGATCATGTTTTTTCCATTCCTTTAGGGTGGTCATTTGACAGCTAGAAAACGGTTAAATTGAAGTTCAGTGCAACTAATGTTAAGTGCAGTGTGGCAGCCATATAAAAAGTGTCACCATACTTCACCATGCATAGTGAATATTACATAATGGAATCATTGGGCTCATTCTGAGTCAGTACGAAAATAATGCCACTGAAGCCGGGGGGCTAGGGGGACATTGGCAGTGTTGCAACAGTAAATTACTGCACTTGAACTGACTCAATGAAATCAAGTCTCTTTTAGGCCTACCCGTTTCTTTAATGTCTGCCTTGCTTCCTGAAGACCTTTCAAGATTTATTCTTAGTAAAGAACACCTGATACAAATCCTTGAAATATTTTCACTGACCACAGAACGTTCCTTTCATGATTTAATTTTGGCTGACCAGTTGACAATGTTTGTCAGCTGATCAGTAAGTAACTTAAAGACCCTTTATTTGTATAATCTTTTATTGTGAGTTATCGCTGCAAGCTTCTTACTAAAGATTCATTTTTGTACATGACCCTGATATAGTTTAAACAAATAAAACATTGTTAAGTTTCATTTAAAATCGTTCGGGTACTATAAATTTGCAACTAAAATGATCTTCCAATAAACGGTAAAAATACAGCGTACAAACCTGGCGCGCTTTTTCATAATATTGCATAGTTCGACGGGGAACCAGGAAAGGAACTAGTACTTTGTGGAGCTGTTTTCCCATCATTTTTTATTATTATTATTTCAGCCTTTTTTGAGGATTAGAGACATTGAAAAAGTTGAATATGGAAATCCGCATCTGTAGCAGTAAATTTGGTTATCGGAACACATTGTTTCCCTTACTCTTTGCAACAGCTATGTGATTCAATATATATGCTCATAAACCAAAATTCTCATTTATCACCAAACGTGAAGGTTGATTTAGACGTTCTATCACTGTGAGTAGAAAGTACTATGGAGACTTTAAGGTGCATAGTCCAACTTTAGCAGCGGCCGCAGCAGACTTAGTGCGATAACAGAAATTGATGGTACCAAAATGTATCTCGTCTTAAAATAAATATACAAATTTAAATAACAACTTCATTCAGGACTGACAAAAGAAAAAAACTCCAAGCTGATATTCATCTTGGCTTTGCCTGTTTGACCAACACAAAGGCACTGATGAAATGACGCATTTTACGACCTTTTCAAGAGCATTCAGTCATATGAAAGGATGTGTGCAATGGAACCCTGTTCACGGTCGAAAAGAGTTTTGCCTACAGCGAGAATCAAACCGCGCTAGCTCAGTGCTAAATCCACTGAGCTACGGAGTACTCCTTAAAATGTATGCTGATCTTTAATTGTCGACTGCGATACTTTGGATATACTTGGAATAAAATCTTTTGAATTGTGACAGAAAATGATATGAGAATATGAATTTTATGACAATTGAATTTATGTTGATATGTATGTGTTCACATAATTTTCATGCGGGGAAAATGCCAAATAATTCTGATTAATGCCGACCAAAGTTGGTTTACGGTAAAATAATAAATTTTGCAGATACTTTAACTTTCGCTTTCCTTTGTTTTGTATTTAAAAATGTATGGAAAATAGCAAAACACAATAATTTAGATAAAAACTGACTCGATTAAATTTGCTTAACACAATAAATATCGACTGCATAATCATAGTTTCGGGAGAGCCCTCGATCAAGTGATGAAAAATCCTGGCGTCAAATTTAGCGTAACGGCGGGTGGAGAAACGTCATTAATAGCGTCGATACCATGTCTCCAAACAATGATTTCCGCGGCATATAAAATAGCTCATGGCATAGAGGTGGAATGGTTTTTGAAGATTATAGGTCTGAGAATTCGAATCTGAGTGCCTCGGTTTTGCAAAACAGTTATTTACCTGTTAAAATTCGGCTTATTTCAGTCAAATTGCACTAGCTTTCTTGTTAATGATCGAATTTTACCGAGGCAATCAATCTCGTAAAGGTCACTATCTCAGAATTTATTTGATTGGTCAGTCTGACTAATCACGCTTACACGTTGCCGCGGAAACCGTTTCAAGACACCCCACTATGTTGTAAACAATCGGAAAAATGCGGCCACGTCAGAATGACGTTAAGTGAAAATCGACGGTGGTCAGTGGTTACCAAACGTTATTTTACGTGTAAAATAGAATTTTTGGCACTGAAAATGCCCTATAATTAAAAAAGAAGGCTGTTTCCATTTCTCTGCATAAAAATAATGACAAAATTCTTGTAAACTACAACAATACAACGTGGTAAAAAGTGGGCATTTTTAGCGCACAACTAGTAAATTACGCGATGACGTAACGTCATCTGAACCCCCTACAATATCTGTTTAATTTTTGTTTTTCTGCGAACTATAAAAATTAGAGATTTTATTAGGAAAATAATGGACACGTATGTCACAAAAATAACTGGCCCATGAAAAACCGTAATATTTGGCATACATTGGCCAGCATTGCTATATACTTGAAGACAAGTTGAGTGTAGAATGATTATTCTGTCTTGTATTAAGAGTAATGCAGTGTTTTATAAAGTAGTTGAAATTTAATTTTGAAGATAAAACTAAAAATCGAGACGTAATTTTTGGTGTCAAAATTGTTACGTCTCAAAACAGGTGTTTTCCATAAAACCAGTGTAGGCTTTGTTCTTCAATCCTGTGCTATTTTGTCACATTAAAGTTATACAGGTATGATAATTATTCAGTTTTACGTAGATATAAATAATAAAAGTACAATATGTCAGACTGTTTGAGTGTTTAATTTCGTTTCCAAAACGTTACGTCTTGAAAATCAACAAATTTGCGCGAAGAAGCCTCACACAACCGCTAATTTTCGTAAGACGAATTGAATACGCCCAATTAGCAAAAACCGATGACGTATACCGCATTTGAGCATCACACGTGGTTGTTTTTGCGCAGAAATAGCAGATGAATCTCCCGGTACATAACTATCGAAAAATGTTACGTCTAGAAATAACTTCATTGACCTTACAAGTTAGTGTTTTACAGTAGCAAGAAGTACTTTATGATGCAGTTATCTATCTCAGTGGCAGAAAGAAGTATTTCTTTTGTTTCTTCTGTTGGAAACGTTATCTTTTGACTCGGGGGAATGCTGTAAAATTGAGGTTGAATGCAGATCGTGAAACTGAAGTGCCGTGTCTGAGTTACGTCTGCAGTAAGAAATCATTTATTTCCATATTGTTAGTCGTTGATCAACATGTGTTTTACTGACTAAAATGCCATGTGTTAGCATTGCTATACGATGCAATAGTTTTGATCTGTGTGGATGTTAACTTCCGAAACTTAACCTTCAGGTAAAGACGTTTTTGAGACACGATTGCAGTGGGTGTCAATGTTACATCCTTGTAATTAATGCATCAGTTCCTTTGTTTACCATGCATGTTGCGTTATATTTTCAATTATAATTAAAGGAAAGCCTCAAGTGATTAAAATTCAGTTTTAAGAACAAACTTAAGCCGCAGCTTGATGAGCATCAAAACCAGAAAAAAATTTAGACGTAACTAGGACATCAAAGATGAGTGTCCACAGTTACATCCCCTTTGACAATAAATGTTTTCCCCTTGCATCACTAAACAGGTTAAGATGCTGATGTGAATCTTAAAAACATCTTTGTGTAACAGAGACTTAATTGAAGCGTTAGAAATGGTATGTCTCTGTAATCAGATCAGATAACTTGATTACAAAGATTTAAATTTCGTGTCCAGTTACGTCTATCCTGTGAGCTGAAAATTTGAATAATACTAAACAGGCTACGTTTGTATTTAATTCAAACTGGTAAGTATATAGTTCGATAATTTATAAAAAGGTAGAGTAGAAATAAAATGGCAGCTTGTTACAGATCTGTGATGACTTTCTTTACGTAATGTCCACATTACATCTCGGATTTTAAAGTTAACAAAAATTATCATAATTCTCTTAGTTATTCGAATTTTATCTTGTGACTTTGAGGTATAGTAGGCATGATTTGTTTAAACATTTTAGGATGTAAACTTTGGTGATCAAGTCAACAAAATATTTTGGACACAAAGGTATTTGAGACGTAACAAAAATTCCTTGACACTGAATTCTGGATCATATAAATTGACCAGTAAGGCCCCTGGAATGGGTTCTAGTCAAGCAGGGTTAACTAGCCATTAGGGTTCGAGCCATTGAAGTTCTAATGTAATAAGTTTTCAAATACCTTTTTCCTCTCTTTTTCAATATTTTTAAATTGGTCATAGCACTCTTCAAGCTTGATATGTAACTCATTGGCTGGTCCACTCCTGTCAATCAAATATAACAAGAACAAAACAAATACAACACAGTCCCCTAACAAGGTAGCCATCTATCCTCCCCTTCAAAATTCCTTGACTTTTTCCTGACATTTTATAGGTTTTCATACCCTTCTCACGGATCCGAAAGTTAATTTTACAGTGCTAATTGTACCACACTGAATATTGGGTGCTACTCTTAAAGGAAAGAATTTGCTCCCTGCAGGGAGCAAATTCTTTCCTTCAAGAGTAGCCCAAATGTGGAGGACAAAGTAGCTAGAAAACATATCTTTTTCCCTTGAACAGAATAGGTATATTTTCAGAAGACTCCCATTATCCCATAGCCATTAATTTTCAAATCCCTGATTTTTCAAGTATTTTCCAAATTTCCCTGACCAACCACTTTGGGAAAATGTTCAACAAATGACATGTAAATGGTCATTTTTCTGTAAATTAATTCCCTTTTAAAAGTCATTTTCCTGTAATTCCAAAGAGTTGAAATGGTACATACTTAAAACACAGAGAAATGGGCTGATTGTCCCTCCAGATTTACATAATGATTTTTGTATTGTCTTGTGTCTCTAAATTCCAGCCCTGTTAGGCTCACGCCACTACAACCCCTTTTTGACAAAGAATACTGCATATACTTCAAACCAAAGGACACAGTGTCACTTGCGATTCTTGCCTTTGACAGATCTATTCTAGTCGCTCTCAAGAAAATGTCTTTCCACACACCCTCTTCAACAAGAGTAATTGTTGTTTAGGTATAAAAAAAGTATGTTTAATGCCATGTTTTTTTTAATTTCCACTTCTTTCATAAGGAATATATATGAGCCGCAACAAAACCAACAAAGTGGCATGTGCGCCCAGCAAAGTCTCAGATCAGCCTGGGCATCCATCCATGCTGATCAGAGTATTCGCTGCCTGCATGAAGGTAGCTTAGACCTTTAGCTATGCTTAAAGCCCATAGTGAAGAATCTGGTCAGACTGGGTGGATGTCCAGGCTGATCTGAGTCTGCACTGGGCGCACAACCACTTTGATGGTTTTCTAATGTTGCAGCTCATATTAAAGGAAACAGCAATACCTTTGTTGTCGAAAGTTCTGTAGAAAAGGATGATATCCATACACATATGCTGGCTGCATATCACGACACATCATCTGGTCCGAACATATTGGTATGAAACGTCCATACTGGTCCACTGCATATAGGTCAACTGTCCCTTCTGCTAATAACATGAATAATATTTAGCCATTTCATCAAACTTCAAAATATGATGTGAACATATTTGTACAAAATAAATGCCATAATAAATGCCACATTTCCATGTTATTTTTTATGACAGATTCTATTTGCTCTCATGAAAATGTCTTTCCACACACCCTCTTTCACAAGAGCAGTTGTTGTTTAGGTATAAAAAAGTAATGCAAAATACAGGAAATTCAATTCACAAGACTGACAGCAGAATTCAAACACAAAATCCATCTGTTAGAACAGGAATGGATTCATAGACAGAGAGGCCCCTTTATGACTTAAAAAGCTGGACCAGCCAACTTGCCAAAAGTATGTAAGCAGCGACAAGATAAAACCAACAAAGTGGCATGTGCGTCCAGCTGATCAGACTCTACACTGTGCGCTTAAGGCTAGCCGAGGGTCTAAGTGAGCTCCATGTGGATAGCAAAGTCTCGGACTAGACTGGGTGGATGCCCAGGCTGATCGGAGTCTTTACTGGGCACGCATACCACTTTGTTGGTTTTTTCATGTGGCAGCTCATATCCTGTTGGTTGGTTGATTGGATGCTTAACGTCCACGGTAAACAACTAAGGTCATGTCGGGACGGTCAGTTAACCTAACCACACTATTCCTGGGCAGGCTTAGACCTCCTAAGCGGTTAACCAGTACTAAGTGCACATACTTTCGCCAGTAACTGACAACTGCCCTTCTTGAATCAGCGGAAGGAGAAACGAAAGTATGTGGCCAGACCAGGATTTGAACCCAGGACCTCTGACTTACAAGTCAGGTGCCCTACCAATTGCGCTACCCGGCCCGGCTCATATCCTGTTGCCAATGCCCCTGGGACAGCAATATACATGTCTTGCTTTCTCCTAGTCACAGTCAAAGCAAAAAACTAATGATATCTGATACTCTGCAAAACATGACTGATACTTCTTTCATCATATACCACAGTAACAGTTTGAGCCATAAATTTTACAAAACATTTGGTCATATCTCTACACTAATTCCTATGTTGCTCTTATCTTTGATTTATACATTTAAATATAATGTTAAAGGGCAGATCCTGAAATATGAGCCGTGACACGAGAAAACCAACAATGTGGTGGTGGGCACAGCGCAGACAGATCAGTCTGGGCATCCACCCAGTCTGCTAAGGCTCTTCGCAAAGCGCTTTAAGGGTAGCTCAAAGACTAAGCTACCTCCATGTGGATAGCAAAGACTCTGATCAAACTGGGTGGATGCCCAGGCTGATCTGAGTTTGCGCTGGGCGCACAACCACATTGTTAGTTTTGTTGTGTCGCAACTCATAATAATTCACAATGGCTAGGCTTGAATATCCGCAAGTGCCAGACAACACGTTACCAGTGATAACTTACCAACTGGAGTAAGAAAAATAATTTCTAAAAGAATTTTTCTTTATAAGAAGAGGTTATAATTCCTAACATAGACCTGACATCATTGCTCCTTACAGCTGTCATCAGGGTGCCAATTTGCACTCCCCAACATTAGCAACATAATCTATCACAAATATTTGAGCTGCGACATGAAAAAAACAACACTGTGGTTGTGCGCACTGCGCAGACTGAGATTAGCCTAGGCATCTGCCAAGTTTGAGCAGACCCTTCGTTAAGTGCTCAAAGGGTAGCTCAGGGTCTAAGTTAACTCCATGCGGACAGCGAAGACTCTAATCAGACTGGGCAGATGCCCAGGCTGATCTGAGTCTGCGCTGGGCGCACAACCACATTGTTAGTTTTCTCGTGTCACAAAATTACACAACACCACTTTCTTAATTCTATATGCTAAATGGGGCTCAAGGTTAATTCATGTAGGAATTTTGAGTAAAATCTAAGGTTGTAACATGTTAGAACTGCCTCACCATAAATCTAATTCCAAAGCTCCAGATAAGAAGGAGTAAAGGGATAATACAGAGACAATTTTCTTCTTTCTCAATGAAAACATATGTTGTAACCCCTTAAGAAAACCGTCCCAGCTAGACGGTTCTAAAGAGGGGTCAGTCGGGTCACAACAGTTTTTTGTGGAAAAGGGTGAGTGAGTGAACTCGGGTTTAACGTCCCACCAACCACGAGGTCATATGGAGACGGGACCTCGGTTTAAAGTCTCATCCGAAAGACTGGAGAAGCGGGGGATCGAACTTGCAACCCCTGGATTGGTAGTCTGGAGTGTTATCCACTATGCTACAGCCGCTCCTTTTTGTGGAAAAACTATGGAAACTTATCCCTAAATTATCCCTGTTATCTGTTTTTATCTGGAGTACTGAACTCTATTGTAGGGCTACAATACAGCTATTTATACAGTAAGAACAGATATCACCCCATAGTCATCCTCAACAAGACCTGTCACCGTGATAGGATAGCTCGCCTGACAGCGCCTTGCCCATCACCTAAAAAACTTTAACGTAAAACTTTAACATTTTGTTAACGCCGACGCTAATGCCAACGCTAGTACAATAGCTCTTCCTGAACTTCGGTCAGGCGAGCTAAAAATGATTGTAATTGGAGCCTCTGAATCTATACATTACCTGGTAGTGGGGGATGAGGCATTCCTGCTGGCACAAACAGAGGAATCTTCGTTGCAGGGTATTTGACGATTTGCGGTGGGGGTACAGATTGTATTGGTACCCTGTCTTCTTTCCTCTCAAGGCCATGTGGGGAACCCATCATTTCATTCATTACTGCATCAGTCCTGACCAAATTTGGCACACTATATCTTTTGTCATGCATCGGTTCAAGAAGAAATTTTGGGTCCACTGGAAGAAGATGGGGGTCCACTTGTATTGGTCCGAACCTTGGCTGGATTCCTAGAGGAAATGAATGTCTGAACACTGGAGGAACAGCCTTAGAAGGCATAGAAACTGGAACATAGCTCGGCTGTTTCTGACTGACTTGTTGGGTAGCAGGACTTGAAAGTTGTGAAGTGGTTCTTTCAGCATGATTCACAGTACCATCTTGAAGTGAACCAGGAGTACTTGGGTTTGACCATCCCTGATCAGTTGTCATGCTGGAACTTGAAGCTGTGTGTGGTCGTGTCAGCACTCTCACCGGCTGGAAGATGTTTGTATTGAAAGGCTTCTGGTCTTGGGGTTTGATCACATTGATAGCTGAAGCTGGTGTAGTTGGGTTTTGAATACAGGTAACAACGGCATTAGATGTGTTATTCTGGAAGTTTTCAGCAGGAACTATTGGCTTAAAATCTTGCCGGAGATCAGCTTGAGATGGGTTATGAAAACTGGTACTTGTGACTATGTTTTGTAAGTTATCACCATAATTTGCAGATATAAAATCAGTTTTTGGATTGACAACCGGACGAAACCCACTCTTTGTATTTACATTCTCAGGAAAGCCACTCTGATTTGCTAACCCTTTGGCAGTTTGTCTATTCACATCATTTTGACATTCTTCCATTTGTCTTGTACAAGTATCTTCAAATGACTGTTGGGACTGTGAACCAAAAGAGAGGGCTCTTTTTGCAAGAAAATTACCCAAAACTGAATCAGCTGTCCTTATATTATTTGGCTGATTATTTGCTGACTGTTCTGGGCAAAATGAACTTGGCACTGACTTAGTAACAGTATCACTCACAAATGGTGGAAATGAAGACTTTGATGATAAGTCATTGTGCAGCTGAGATTCATACATATAATTATTGTTAAATAAGTTACACTTCTCCATATTATCTGTGATACTCTGTAACTCCAAGTATGAGTCCGTGTCACTGGAATGCTGGCTTGACTGTGAGGTATAGGAAGAAATGCTGCTCCTTTCTGACGCTCGGCTGCGTGAGTTTGCGGATGGTGGCGGTAAAGGCGAGAAAAACTCAAATCCAAAATTATCTGGTACAGCTGAATTAGAGTCTTGTTTTGAGTTCTGATTGTTATTGTTATGTGGAATATATGACTGATTGTGAAGCTGGTTAAACTGATGGTTTTGTTGTCTCCCTTGTTTCTCGTGCCAGTAGTTTGGGGTACTGTGAAAGTGGGTCGTAAAAGGGAGTGGACTTTTGACATCTGATGCTCTGAGTGTTGCACTATCCTCCAAACCTGCGGACCACACATTGTTTAGACTCAGATCACCTGTCCTAAAAGAGAAATTACTTTTTTTATTTGGTTATAAGAGAAGTTTACACTTCCAAAATTACTACAAATGAGCCACGACACGAAAAAAACCAACAATGTGATTGTGCGTCCAGCGCAGACTCAAATCAGCCTGGGTATCCGCCCAGTCCGATCAGACTCTTCGCTTAGGGCTTGAAGGGTAGCTAAGGGTCTAAGCTACCTCCATGTGGACAGCGAAGATTCTGATCAGACTGGGCGTAAGCCCAGGCTGATCTGAATCTGTGCTGGCCTCACAACCACATTGTTGGTTTTGTCGTGTCGTGGCTCAAATGTGTAAATCCATCTTGTGTAAATCAGCTATAAAATGGGATTGTCTCTTCTGAACAATCTCAAAGATCTAGTCTAAGATCAACCTTACAAGATGGATCTAGATCTTTGAGATTAATTTTAAAGAGAATAGCCCTGTCTCTTAACTGAATAAACAGAGCTGTAGATAAGAGGGAGTATTCGGTGATAACTAGGGATAATTTTTGTTATTTCTGCATAAAAACATATGTTGTGACCCCTTATCTGAACCATCTCAAGGAGACGGTTCAGATGAGTGGTCACAACATATGGTTTCAATGAGAAATAAAAAAAATTATCCCTCAATTATCATCAAATACCCCTCTTATCTAGAGCTCTGGAATAACTACAGTATTAAAATTAACCTTATATAAAGCTATGACCAAACCATCTATGCATCCGTGGACTGTGAGAGTATCAGGCTGTGTATAGCTTAGATTGATACTTCACAATATTCTAATCTAAGCAAAAGGAACAGTGGTGTCATAAAATATATTTTGACTTTGAAAAGGCAGCTAAGGAGGTCTCAATATTACATCAATGGCCTGAACCTGAACACATGATCAACTGTGAACATAGTTTTTTACAGATATGAGCCGCGACGTAAGAAAACCAACAAAGTGGTTGTGCGCCCAGCGCAGACTCAGATCAGCCTTGGCATCCGTCCAGTCTGATCAGAGTCATCGCTGTCCGCATGGAGGTAGTTTAGACCCTTAGCTACCCTTTAAGCCCTTAGCGAAGAGACTTATCGGACCGGGCAGTTGCCCAAGCTGATCTGAGTCTGCACTGGGCGAACAACCACATTGTTGGTTTTCTCGCGTCGCGGCTCATATTTTCTTGCTATGATTTAGAATCTTGAACATCCTCATAAACTGAGAGCTCTGGGACACCAAAATGGTTCGTAATGCATATGGTCAGCAATATCTAACAGCCTACCCATTTGCAGTCTGATCAGAGCCTTTGCTTGTGGCTCACACCATGTATGGACCATACGGAATCTGCAGGCACAAACAAAAGTTATGGCCACTAAGACTGCAAAGATTCACAGGCTGGTCAGAGTCTTCAACTTTTGCAACTATATAAGCAGCCAATTTCCATTACATGTATGTGTATGGATACACAGTGATTTTTTTCACTATTTTGAAAATGATGCTGGTACCCACATAATTGGGAAAAATCGTGTCGTATTCTCCTTAAATTTGGAATTTCAGAAACACCTTTATTGGCTCAAGTGGTGGGATAGGGGACATGGAACTGAATATATAATATTTAAATTCAATAATAGCTATATATCTGCCAGTTCTCTAAACAAGCAAGTAAATTTATGCTTGTAGAATGGTCCCTCTAGGAAAATTCTTCCTGCAGTTGGGAATATTTCAACTTGCAGTTGGGAAAAAAAGATAACCTTTTGAATTGGGACTGGTGCCTTTTATGGGCACCACTTATACAGAGATACACTGATACAGATCAACTGACGTTTTTTTTTTTTACTCTGAATATTTGTCTCCCATTTATACGGAGGAGGACAACTTTTAATAGTTCCTTTTAGCTTTCCTGAATAAATAAACCATTCCAAAATAAGATCTTCCCTTAAACGAAAGAACATTCTCCCACATGAGCAATTTCTTTACCCTATTGAAGAGGGGAAACGTAAGAAATTAACAGATGTGCCACGACACGAGAAAACCAACAAAGTGGTTGTGCGCCCAGTGCAGACTCAAATCAGCCTGGGCATCCACCGAGTCTGATCAGAGTCTTCGCTGTCCGCATGGAGGTAGCTTAGACCCTTATCTACATTTTGAGATCTTAACGAAGAGTCTGAGTAAACTATGAAGATGCCCAGGCTGATTTGAGTCTGCACTGGTCGTGCATCCACATTGTTGGTTTTCTCGTGTTGCAGCTCATTTGCTTCTCTGAATGTACCCTCTTGCCTTCCATCAGGGGTTGTATTCATAAAACGACTTAAGTGGTTGCTATGCTGTTGCTAAGGCTAAATTTCCTTGAAGGATATTCCCTACAACTATGACAGGGTGTCCACAATTTGAGTAAAGCAAATTTCCCTGACTTTTTCCTGACTTTTCCCTGACTAAAATCAAATTTCCCTGACTAACGTTTGTATTTTGCATATAAAGTTCTGACATCTGTTGGCGTCCTCCTCCCCTAAAGCCAACCCTTTCCGCCTTTTACTTTACCAACTGTAATTGTATTACTCTTTATACATGTATTTACAATATTGTTTTTCTTTGTTTTTCTTTGAATTTATTTTCTATTTTTCTTTTTCTAGATACATATGTACATATGCATGTATTATACTATTGGATGAGTGCTTGAAATTAAATGCATGTCATAATACAGGGAAATATGTTGGCCTCCTCTTCCCCTACAGCCAACCCTTACAACCTTTTTTACTACCAATTGTCATTGTATTACTCTTTGTATTTTTAATTTTGTTTTTTAATTGTTTTTCTTTGATTTTTGTTTTGTATTTTTCTTTTTCTACATACTGTAATCGACCCATTTACCGCACCGTGCGCTTAACTTTTTCAAAATTGCAACAAAACGACATGGTTAAAATGTATCTAATAACCGCACACTCAGAACAATGAAATGCAGGGTGACTGGAAAGACGCAACATGGGTAGGACTGGAAATACCTTGTGTTTATACTTTTCATGATATGAAAGCCTTGAGTTCCCAGTTAGTTATTGGGTTTTGTGAGAGTTTCAAAGAAAAAGCAGTGTGCGCTTGTGTAGGTTTTCCAGAAATGGCCTTGGTGTGCGGTTATAGGGGCATGTGCGGTAAATGGGTCGATTACGGTATGTACATGTATTTACAAAAGTAATCTATACTGTTGGATGTGGTGCTTGAAATTAGATGCATGCCAATTGGACAAAAAAAACAAGCTAACCAAATAAGATTTATATCTCTTCATAAGTATGCACTTCAAAATGAAATTGATATGAGTCTTTTTAGGAACTTCAAAATTCAAAGATACAAGTCTTTTTTATATCATTAAATTTTGAAGTGCTGAAAAATACTTATATCAATTTCATTTTGAAGTGCATACTTATGAAGAGATATAAATCTTATTAGGTTAGCTTATATTTTGTCCATTTTGGCATGCTAATCCACAATGTCCTTATCCACAGAGTTAACTGAGCTACAAATCATAGAATAACTGGTCAATCATATAAAAAAAAGTAAGAATGAAATCTAACTAATACAAACAAATAAGAATGTTTTTAGTTGCCACATATTAAAACATACATGTATATGTTGTATAGTAAATTTGCTTAAAGTCTCCATAGTCCTATCAGAGGTAAATATCGTCGAAGCACAAATCCTTATAAAACTGGTACAGCCTTCAGAACTAATGATAAAATGTCGGTTGCTGTGCTTTTTGTGTCGTATAAACTGGGAAAAAAGAAGGAACAAGGTATTTTGAATAAAACTTGACAAGTCTCTCCATAAAAATATGGTTTTTGTTTCTGGTTCCCCGTTGGGCAATTAACTCACACAACACCGAAACAAAGAATGAGATCCATGCTTAACACTGTATTTTTATCAACAATTAAACAACTGTACATTGTATTTTTATCTCCTGTACCTTGTATTGTTACCTCTTACAATAAGTATCTTGTATTTTTACCATGTTATAAACCGTGTGAAATCGAAAGTAGGTCATTTTAGTTGCCAACTAAAATGACCCAGATATTTTTCAAATCGTTTTTATGAGAAACTCAAGGACGTTTTAATTTTTCAAAACCGGCCAATCACGATAATATACAATGAAGAAACTGTAGTGAGAAGCTTGCAGCGATACTTCTTGATGAAATATTTCATGCTGATAGAGCAAAAAGGGGGCCTTTAACATACCTAAAATATTAAGCAATGCATATGATACAAATTATATCAGGTATGTTGACTACTAATAATTTGGAGACATTTAGTGCATAGAGTCAAAGTGAAAGACTAAATAAACACGACAGAAGATGAAGTGTTACAAAGCAAACAAGAAACCACAGCCAACAGTATTGAAAATGAGAAAAATAACATAATTTTCATAGTGACTTATAGCTCAAGCACAGGTAATACAACCACCACCATGACCAGTTCATATTGCATTAAGTGGTATGGTACAGAAGTAGGGTATGTGGTATGGTACAAAACCTTGCAAATACCACATACCATACCAGATGCACAAACTTGATAAAAGATACACAGTCTCTTCTCAAAGAATAATTTGAAAACTGTAATACTTGTTATCATTATCATTATTGTTATCATTATTACTATTATTATTAATATTATAATTATTATTATTAAGATAATAGCCAGACACGAAGAAACTGCATAAGCCTTTATTCTTGATGTGTTTACCATTCATAGACTTGTTATTTCAAAATTCCCTGACTTTTTGCTAAATTCCAAAATTCCCTAACAAATTTCAAAATTCCCTGACAATTCCCTGACCTT
The DNA here is from genome assembly GCA_963989385.1 of Ctena decussata. Taxonomy (NCBI): domain Eukaryota; kingdom Metazoa; phylum Mollusca; class Bivalvia; order Lucinida; family Lucinidae; genus Ctena; species Ctena decussata. Next base: position 2,815,275 of record OZ022504.1, on the reverse strand, counting down.
GAAAAAATATTTTTTCCCTGACTTTTTCCCTGACCGTGGACACCCTGAAATTTGCTCTGGAGGAACAGTCTGAAAAAGACTGTTCCTCCAGAACAAATTTCATTGTTGTAGGGAATCTCCTTTATAGAAATTTAGCTTTAGCAACAGCATAGCAACCACTTAAGTCGTTTTATGAATACGACCCCAGAGCCTCAGGGAAAGTATTTGGTTGAATCAGAGATATACTCCGAGAGGTGTATTGTGACCTCTCACTGACTTGCACTGTCTTCCCCAAAACATTCTATTGAGAAGCCAGTAACATGTTTGCTCCTCTACATGAAAACAAATTTATGCTGTGACCCCTCATCAAACTACAACATACCAACCATATTTACTTTCTTATAAGATGTTTTTTTTTCCACTTCCAAAAATAACCCAAATATGTAAATCAGTCTGGTATACTTCAGCTATAAAATGAGGTTTTCTCTTCAAAAACCATCCAAAAAACCTTGAATCATCTTGCAAGACGGAGCTACATCTAGATTTTGTGATTATATTGGAAGAAAAAAATATTTAATAACCCAATATATCAAGTAAATCTAGATTTTTGGGATTATATGGGAAGGACAACAGAATTTTATTACCCAATATATGGTCTATTTTTATGGAGAACCAAATAAAATCTCTGTATCTATCAGAAATGCTCCTCTTATCTGGAGGTCTGAATTATTACAAAAATGTTATTAATCAAGAAATTTCATACTGGCCCAGTTACAGGCTTGGGGTCTGCTGTATTGTGTATTAAGGCTGTGGGCCAATACAGCAGTCTGAGAACCTGCAACTGGGCCAATTCAAAATTTCTTGATAAATGGCAATTTTATTAATAATGTCATAGATATTGGCCGATTTGTCGTCACTGATGTTGGCTGTGCTGTATTGGCCGAGTCTGACTTGTAAGTGGCCGAGTTTGGCTCGTATTGGCCGAGTTTGGCTGACTTGGCCTGTACTGGCCGAGTTTGTCAAAATAAGCCCAGTTTATGACTGGTATGATGTGGACTGTTTTTGCCATATTAGTACAGTATTACTAACTATTAGCTAATTTATAAACTTGAATACAGTACCTGTCAAAAGTAAAACCCTCTAGTTCTGAAGTGTTGGCAGAGTCATTGAACGAGACATCATCTACTCCATTAAAGGCAAAGAGTGACGACTCCTCATCAACAATCTTACTCACGAGATCATCCAATCCTGGGAAAGGAACCAATACAATAAATCAGTGGTGTTGCATGGAAAGGGACGACCAGAACATTCATATTAAAATGTGCAGAATGACCAGTCTTCATTTTTCACAATATTAATACCGATTTTCATGGATGCATACTGGCAGTTTAATCATACCTTGTGTTTAAATACTGAGACACCTAAAAACCATTAATTTTCCATTTGGAACAAATGGAAAATTAACGATATTAGGTGCCTCAACACTTAAGTACTTTACCATATGAATAGGGAAGACTTAGATCAGTCAGTTAGAAGTGCAGACTGCTCTGGGTCTTCACTGGCTCAACATGCAACCAAGTACATTTTCACATGACTCACTGAAACATAAAAATCCATAAACAGTAGAGACCAAAATCATGCACGCAGGCTCTCTCACTTATGTGCCGTAGAACGGAAAAGTTGTGGATAGGTTTTTATCTTATTTATCTCGGTAGATCCTTTAATATTACATACCTTCTTTACCAAGACAGATAACTCATGAATCACCATAGAATTGTCAGCCTTGTTTTCATAAACATTCACTTCTTTTACTCATTTCTGAGATAATTTTGAAAGAGAACCCCCTCATCCTATAACCGACGAAATATAGTAGATGATCTAACACATTCCCCGTAGGGATCTTGCTCACAAGATGCCAGTGATTCATGTAGTTAAAAATACATGCAGCTCAAAATGGCTTGCACACAGACAATTTGTGAAGAAACAAAATCCCACCCTTATAGTGCATACTGTTTAATAGTACCATATTCAGTCAGGTATAAAACTGTGTTTCTATCTCTAAAATAACCATTAATATCTAAATCAGTCTTACGAAATTCTGTTTTGAGGTGGCGTTTTCCTCTTTAATCTAGGGCCATGGTAGACACGTCTTATAACTGAAGAAATATCAGAGCCTCAGATAAGAGGAAGTATTTGGTGATAATTAGGGATAATTTTTGTTAATTCTGCATAAAAACGTATGTTGTGACCCCTCATATGAACCGTCTTGACGAGACGGTTCAGATGAAGGGTCACAACATATGGCTTTAATGAGAAATAAAAGAAATTATCTCTCAGTTATCATCAAATACCCCTCTTGTCTAGAGCTCTGAATATGGTAACAAAATTAATGGCATCAGCACCTGAACTACTTGACAGCTTGTCACTCCCACAACTGTTGCTAAGACCAAGCTTGTCACCAAAGCTCAGCTGGTCGAAAAATCCTGAGTCCATTCTGCTACTCTGGGTCTGGGGCATTCTGGCTGGCACTTGCTCTTTGTGTAGAAGAGACCCAACACCACAACCTGACATATTCTGCTTGTAGTTGTGTGAGCTGTCATCTTTACTCCACCCCGACTGAGAAAACCTCTGATTTGTCATGTTTGTATTGTATGAATAGGCTGTTAGAGGCATCGAATAGGCCTGAAAAATAAGTACCTGTAAAAACTCTATATATTGTAATAAGTATCATAATTGTCCTAAAATTGGAACAGTTTGGTTTTACAGTGCAGTTATGTGTCCAAAACATGCAAATGGGATGGCAAATAGTGTAAACCCTGATCAGAGGTATCCCAGGTTTTCTACTGTATAATATTAACAACGTTCCTGAAAATATACAGCCTCTAGTTAGGCTCTTTGATGATGATACCGCTGTTTACTTGACTGTGTCTGAACCAGGGGACAGCAGTGTACTTCAGTCTGATCTTGACTTTCTCCAGAACTGGGAAAAACCTGGGACATAGAGTTCAATCCAAGCAAATGTCAGATGCTCAATATTTCTAGGTCCAGAAACCCTCTTAAGGCTAAATATTATATGCATGGTCAAGAGCTGGAGTCTATGGATTCAGCCAAGTACATAGGAGTAAGCATCAGCACGGATATTAGCCTGAACTCATTAAATATAACTGCCAGTGCCGACAGAACTTTAGGCTTTGTAAAAAGAAATGAGCCACGACACGACAAAACCAACAATGTGGTTGTGCGCCCCAGGCTGACTCAGATAAGCCTGGGTATCCGCCCAGTCTCATCAGAGTCTTTCCTGTCCGCATAAAGGTAGGTTAGTCCCTTGGCTACCCTTTAAGCATTTAGGGAAGAGTCTGATCAGACTGGGCGGATGCCCAGGCTGATCTGAGTCTGTGCTGTGCGCACAACCACTTTGTTGGTTTTCTCGTGTTGCGGCTCAAATGTAAAAACAAATTTTTTTTACCTCTGCATCATGCACATAATTTGCTGAGGATGCAACATTTTGAAAGATGTGCATCCACAGGTGGCAAAGATCTGAAGCAAAAATTTGCCAGTAACAGCTAGTTCACTGATACATGAGCTGCGACACGAGAAAACCAACAATGTGGTTGTGCGCCCAGCGCAGACTCAGATCAGGCTGGGCATCCACCCAGTCAGATCTGATCAGATTCTTTACTAAGCGCTTAAAGGGTAGCTAAGGATCTAAGCTACTTCCATGCGGATAGCGAAGACTCTGATCAGACTGGGCGGACGCCCAGGCTGATTTGAGTCTGCGCTGGCTGCACAGCCACTTTGTTGGTTTTCCCCTTTTGCAGCTCACATGTATCTCAGTTTAACCTGGCTTTTATGATACTGAATGGATTTAGCTGCACAGTTGTTTTTTATCAGCATGTCTAAGAAGGGTTGCAGAAACTTAAGATTGGAATGCACAGATTTCTGGCCTTGTTGGTCCTGGGGCACGACAACGTAAATTTGTAAACTAGATGGCTGCGGCCTGCATGTCAAGCCCGTTAAGCTTTGACAGTACTTAGTGAAAATGCTTTTTCTTGAAATCAGGTCACAGCCACCTAGTTTTGTTGGGGGTGACCTGGAGTGTTAAGGTGCAAGCACTGATGGAGTTTCAATGTTCTGGGGCCAGTGAAAAGAAAGATATGGGGCTGACCTCGAAAACTATGTGGTACTTTTTCCTGACCTAATGTTCTGGGGCCTATGAAAAGGGAGATATAGGGTTGCATACAAAAACTAAATATGTGGTGCTTTTTCGTGAAAGTAGGTCCCAGTGACCTAGTTTTGTGGGAGGTGACCTGGAGTGGTAAGATGCATGCACTGATGAAGTTTCAATGTTCTGGGGCCTATGAAAAAGGAGATATGGGGCTGCAGACAAAAACTAAATATGCGGTACTTTTTCATGAAAGTAGGTCACAGTGACCTAGTTTTGTTGGAGGTGACCTGGAGTGGTAAGGTGCATGCACTGATGAACTTTCAATGTTCTCAGGCCAATGAAAAGGGAGATATGGGGCTGCAGACAAAAAGTAAATATGTGGTGCTTTTTCGTGAAAGTAGGTCACAGTGACCAAATTTTGTTGGAAGTGACCTGGAGTAGTAAGGTGCATGCACTGATAAAGTTTCAATGTTCTGAGGCCTATGAAAAGGGAGATATGGGGCTGCAGACAAAAGATAAATATGTGGTACTTTAGGTCAGTGACCTAGTTTTGTTGGAGGTGACCTGGAGTGGTAAGGTGCATGCACTGATGAAGTTTGAATGTTCTGGGGCCTATGATAAGGGAGATATGGGGCTGCAGAAGAAAACTAAATATGTGGTACTTTTTCGTGAAAGTAGGTCAAGGTGACCTAGTTTTGTGGGAGCCAATTAGTACTTTGGTGGGGCATATTGTGATGAAGTTTCAAGGTCCTAGGGTCAACCAAACTCAAGATATGGCTGTAAACGGACAGACGGATGCACCAACACCAAATGGGCGACTATGTCCAGCTGATTGCAAGCGGGCTCAACAAGAATCACTTGGTATAGATCTAAACACAGTACCTGTGGTTTTGTTTTCAAATTGCCTGTCTGTAGAAAGTCCACAGACTCAGTGGACATTGTCCATGGATCTGATTCATAAGTCAGAGGTTCTGGGTTACATACATAACCATTGGATCCTAATGTAGTTTACATTCTAATAATTACATTGAGTCATGTGACATCCCCTAGCAAGTTGCTGTCTAGGCCTTATTTCTAACACTGACATGCCTTTATGGTCTGGAGAGATCACTGGCACTGTCTCTGTATCTCACTTTTTACATCTCTTTCAGTCTTACAAACACACTGTGGATGGTCACAAAATCCAAATAATACTCGAGAGACTCGGAGAGAGGGTTATCGATAATAGGTAGATAGAAAGACAGAAAATATGGAGATTAAGTATTCAAGATGCCTAGTGACTGAACTTTCCTGCAAGAGAACAGCTGCCAGGTGGAACGGCAGGCAATGGCGGAACACAAGTAGTGTCGGCGATATGCTGGACAAACTTGAGTGGCCATCCCTGGAGGCTTGCCGGGAGCAGTCCTCCTTAACCTTCTTTAACAAGATTCACTCTGATTCAGTGTCCCCTGAGAAAGATAAGTACTTGACCCCAGCACCAAAGTCGAGAAGGACTGGGGCATCCCATGAGTCACAATACACCAGATAGCTTGCATATAGTGATGCCCTGAAAAATTTGTTCTTCCCAAGGACTATTCCAGTATTCCTTTGTGGAATTGTCTCCCCTTTTCAGCGGTTTCCGCCAAATCCGCTGTGGAGTTTAAGGCCCTTATTTACATTATCGGTCCAGAGGCATGTGTTTTAGCATGCCTCAGATGGGTCCCTATAAAACTAGAAACGGAACCAAAACGAAACGAAACGCAACGAAACAAAACGCAACGGAACGAAACGAAACAAAACGCAACGAAACGAAACGCAACGAAACGAAATAGAAATAAAACGAAATGGAGCAAAATCTGAAAAATACCATGAAAGTATCACAATAGAACAGCACCACATATTAATGCAGAAGGAAGACTAAAAAAGCCCAATGTTTATCCCTATACATTGCTATATGAAGTTACCAAGTTACTGGGTATTTGTTAGATCAAATACATTAACTTTTAAACAGATACTTGGCTGATGATGATGATGATGATTTCATATTTGATTGTTGCGCATAAAAATAATTGTTGGGGACCGAGGCAAGAACACTATTTCAGGAACCTGGATCATATGTATGGAGCTGGTAGCCCGAAAAATGTAGAAAAGCTCATACGACGCTCCACAACAAAAAAAAATGTAAAAATAAATATTAATTATCTTTAAATAACAATCAAAAACTATAAAGATAATAAAGAAAATTCCCAGACCAAAACACCCAAAGACCAAATGAGGCCCCAAAATCGTATGTCAGTTTATCAAATTAAACAATTCAGCCAAGTATCTGTTTAAAAGTTAATGTATTTGATCTAACAAATACCCAGTAACTTGGTGGTAACTTCATATAGCAATGTATAGGGATAAACATGGGGCTTTTTTAGTCTTCCTTCTGCATTAATATGTGGTGCTGTTCTATTGTGATACTTTCATGGTATTTTTCAGATTTTGCTCCATTTCGTTTTATTTCTATTTCGTTTCGTTTCGTTTCGTTGTTTCGTTTCGTTTCGTTTCGTTCTGTTGCGTTTCGTTTTGGTTCCGTTTCTAGTTTTATAGGGACCCTGCCTCAGATCTGCTTTAATGGCCGACCCTGAAAGTTTGTTTTGCCTTTGATGTTGAGCCAAATTCTGAATTTAGCCACCCACCACACGACTATGATGAGATAATGATCAGAAAATGATCGTCTCAGTATTGAGAGATAGAAGAGCGGTTATTCATAGATTCATTTTCTAAACAAATTTGAAATATTTTGGTATTTTTCGACTTATATCAGTCTTTGAGACGACTGCCATGTTAAACCTGCAAATTTACTGTTTTTTTCCTCTGGCTCCTTGTGCCAGATTTAAAGGGTCACTGATGAGGCTTGAATAGCCTAAACCGCGGTATGGCCCAACTTCTTACTTATGAATGTTTTCTTTGCTCTTAAAGGATCTAAACTTTTATCATTATTTACTATCACTGCAGCTGGATGTTGTGCCGTGTGGCGGCCGTAAAAAGTCTCCCCGCACTCATCTATAGTGCAGATTATATTTTCCTTTTGGTCCTTTGAGATCATGGAATATATTCTGAGAAGTCAGAAATGATCATACGTTTAGATTCATTTTCTAAACAAATTTGAAATATTTTGGTATTTTTCGACTTATATCAGTCTTTGAGACGACTGCCATGTTAAACCTGCAAATTTACTGTTTTTTTCCTCTGGCTCCTTGTGCCAGATTTAAAGGGTCACTGATGAGGCTTGAATAGCCGAAACCACGGTATGGCCCAACTTCTTACTTATGAATGTTTTCTTTGCTCTTAAAGGATCTAAACTTTTATCATTATTTACTATCACTGCAGCTGGATGTTGTGCCGTGTGGCGGCCGTAAAAAGTCTCCCCGCACTCATCTATAGTGCAGATTATATTTTCCTTTTGGTCCTTTGAGATCATGGAATATATTCTGAGAAGTCAGAAATGATCATATGTTTAGATTCATTTTCTAAACAAATTTGAAATATTTTGGTATTTTTCGACTTTGAGACGACTGCCATGTTAAACCTGCAAATTTACTGTTTTTTTCCTCTGGCTCCTTGTGCCAGATTTAAAGGGTCACTGATGAGGCTTGAATAGCCGAAACCGTGGTATGGCCCAACTTCTTACTTATGAATGTTTTCTTTGCTCTTAAAGGATCTAAACTTTTATCATTAATTAATTGTGATGGTAAGCCATTAGAAATAACATAAGAGTTGCATCCCTTCGACAAAAAAATTCTCCATCCTTATTTCATTGTGGTATTAAATGCATGGGGGTAGGTAAAATTTGTGGCTGGAAACAACAAAAGGTGGAGACCAACATATTTGCTCAGGTGACCGAAATACTCTCGTGTCTTGCAACACATGGTATCCATGTTTCAGCTGATGTTTATTGTAAACAAATCCTGCTCAGCAACAAGTTTGTGAAAGATCCAGCTAAATAAACAGAAATTTTGGTTCATTTAGCTACCAGTAACAGTAATTTATTCGAGCTTTCTAACAAGATCAATGTCTTCTTCCGATAAGGGTTTCCATAGACAAGCTAGTTTCATTTAAATCTTGCTTACGTCATGCGTTCATTCATTTTTCAAAACAAAAACATAAACAAACCTTGCGTTACATCAAACGACAAATTTCATTTAGAAAAATGGGCAGGTAAACTTTCATCAAAAACACAGAAAGACACAACCTTATTACCTCGCCTTTGGGCACTTTAACATTCAGTGTCTTGTCGTTATTTTCTTGAAATTTGCCAAAATTTTCCTTGTCATGTTGCAAGGAAAGCGCCATTGACAGACATCTCGTATGCTAATCAGCTGTTCAAGCCTCGAAGCCAAGTTGAGGCTCAGCTGAGGTTACAGTACAATATATTCAGTCGGACTAGGTCATACTAAATACCGCAATGTTATATTTAAACTGGGGTGAGGTGTTACCCTTGGCACCGAACCAAGTTTTATGACTCAGCCCATATTGTTCCAGAAAAAATAACAAAATAGAATACAAAAGAATTTATTTTATTTCCAAATCAAGGACCCAGTAAACAATTCTGATTCTGAGTTAAAACAAATTGGATAGAAGGATATTTTGGAAATTTACGGCATTTTAATAATTGGGCGTTACGTAAATGGCGTAGCGTCGCTTTAACGTCGTCTTAACGTGAGTTGCGAGGAGACAGTAGACAAGACGCCATTAATCGTTAGGGCCCAGCATCGTAGAAGAATAAATCGTAATATTGGACTCATAATCGGAGTTACTTTCTTTTGGTGGTATTCCATAATCGGGAAAATCGTCACACCAAAATCTGGTAGCAGAGCGAGGTTTCTAAATATCGAATAAAGGCAAAAATCGGGAAATTATAATGGCGTTATCGGAATATAGAGCCAACACAAAAAGTCAGGGCAACATCGTCGATGTCACAAGAGTGGAAACAGAGTTTAAAAAAGATAAGGTTAGAGCTAAATTGAATTTCACAAGATCGCGTAACCAACTGCTATTGCTGTTAGAACAACAGGACATGCCAAGCTGCAAAGGAATTTGTGGTGCCTGTGAGAACATGGACCAGCGAATGGAAATAGCAATGGAAGTATTGTCCAAGTTTTCGGACTTCTATATCGAAAATAGTGAGCTACAGAAGAGCAAGCTGGTTGTAAGTGAGATGGAGAAGATAGAAGAGGATTACTATGGGTCATATGAATCGGCACGGGAATATCTGGACTCGCGAAAAGAGGATACATCAAGTGTAATTTCGGATTCGCTTTCAACCGATCTTCAGGAGAGAATGAACTTAACTGATGGTGTTTCGGAGAAACTCAGAAAGGGAAAACAGGTGACAGAACAGAATGTATCGCATGAGACGTTACCTGAGGTAGGATTTTTAGACCAAACTAGTAGAATTCGTGACTGTTTTCGTGAGAAAACTGAAGCAACGTCAAGTCATTTTCAAAATAAAATGATTCATGATGATAAAGTAGGAGAGGTTGAAGCTAGTCGGCCCACGAGATATCGGTCAACCGGACAAATAAATGGCAACCAGTGGGCTGATATGGACCAGTACAGTCAGCACAGCAGAACCGTTTCGGGAAAATCGGGTGTAAATAAAGCTGGACTTAATCCAAATGCTGCATCATTCGAGCTAATGGAAAGCGTACAGAGTCCATCAATCGGCCAAGACCTTTGGAGACAGTTGAAACGTGTGCAGATTCCTGTATTTGATGGTGACAAGAGAAAATACCAGAACTGGAAAGCTGCGTTCCTGGCTTGCATTGACAGCGCTCCCGCTACAGGAGAATACAAGCTATTGCAACTACGGCAATATCTATCGGGAGAAGCGTTGCATGTTATAGAGAATCTCGGACATTCCGCAACAGCCTACGAGGCAGCAAAAGAACGTTTAGAGAGAAAATTTGGCGGCAAGCGCAGACAAATGGCTATTTATCTGGAAGAACTAGAGCAGTTTCGGCAAATACGGCTCGATAATGCTAGAGACTTAGAGCAATTTGCGGACTTACTAGACATAGCGATAATCAACCTGAAAGAAGCAGGTCTGCACCACGAGCTTGGGGATGGTTTCCTGTATACAAAATTGCAGCGCAAATTACCCCAGTCTATGCTGGCTAACTACCATCGATGGATTTTCGAAACTAACGCAGTAGAATCCATTGTCACTTTAAGGACATGGGTTATACAGGAGTCAGAGTTTCAGACAATTGCTTCAGAGATGGTTAACGGCTTCACAGATAACAGCAAAAATAATCAGCCACCACAATTAGCACTGAGGCGGAACAATCAGGAATCATTTTTCTGTGATTTGGAAGATAATTGCAATAGAAAGAACATGTGCTGTCAGGTATGCGGAAGCTGTCACAAAATATGGACTTGCCAGGAATTTATGAAAAAGAACGTTTCTGAACGGTGGGATATGGCAAAAAGATTCAGACTTTGTTATCGTTGTTTGGCTGACGGACACAGAGGAAAATCATGCCCACGAAGTCGTCCGTGTGGTCGATATGGTTGCCGGGAGGTGCATCATAGGTTGTTGCATAGAAACGACACGCGACAATCAGAGGAGACTGATCCAAAATCGTGTTTTGTGAATAGAATTGAGCGAATATATTCGGATCATAACATATCGGGAATAGAATGTCCAGATTTGGACGGCCTCCTCGCGCATCAAGTCACTTCCGGCACGGAGGGGAAGGACGAGAATGAACAAAAAACCATGATGTCACAAGAGCATGTAAGGGTAGATTACACAGGGCTCAGAACTGTTCCTGTGATTCTAAAGAATGGAGATCACTTGATGAAAATCAATGCTTTGCTGGATGACGCCAGTACAAGAACATACGTAAACGCAGATGTCGCCGACGAATTGGGATTCAAAGGAAAACCAGAAAAAGTAACGGTGAATGTGCTTAATGGTCAAGTTGACACGTTTGAAACAAAACCTGTAAGCGTCGAATTAAAGAGTATCACCGGAAATCTAAGTCTGAATTTGACCGCCTACACTGCAAAAAGGGTAACAGGAAACATGAGAGTCATAGACTGGAATGGGTTCAAAAGGCGATGGCCATATTTGAGAAATATCAATTTTCCGCGACCTTCCACACGACCAATTGTTGATATCTTAATCGGCCTCGATTGTATTGACGTTCACCGAGCAATCGAAGAAGTTAGAGGCAGACCCGGGGAACCAATAGCTAGACTGACGCCTCTCGGCTGGACTTGCACTGGAAATCCAGGCATGAACTACAGTGAAGCAGTATTACATACAAATTTTACATATTTCGTTAGCGATCAGCTACAAATAGGAAATCTTGTTGGCAGTGCAAAGCAGTTAGATGAAACCGAAGAAGCATCTGTACCCACACAAACTACCCGAAAGGCTATAATCGACGACATATCAGCAATAAAGAATCGTGAAATATGGAACGCAAGAGGCTACAGCCAATATATCGAGACTGGATACGTCAGAGAAAACTATGATCAGGAACAGTCGGAATCGAAGACGAATCTCCTAGTCATAATGCCTGGTAAAGATTCTACCATAAGCGGAATGGTAATTCATACATCTAGAAAGATGAATGATTTGTCAATGAATGAGACCGTGCATACTAGTCTGAATTTACAACGTTGTTTGCTGCGTTACAAATGGTCTTTTGCAGCAGAAGTGTTTGGCATCTTAGAACGGTATGTCCGGATCGGAAGAGCACCAACTTACAAACTATTTCACAGCTTCCTAGAGAGGGGAAGCATCCAGAATCATCCGCTAGAATCGAAATACGATCAGAAAATGTTGTTAGTTTCATCGACAGCGCTAGCAAGGATACCGCGATATGAGCAAAAGACTGAAGTTGAAAAGAATGACAGACCGACAGAACCGTCGCTCATGTTTGCAAGTGCCTTATGCACTGCAATTTGCGCATCAAATCAGTTAGAGAAGAATGGGGCAACTGCACACCAAATACTTTCGTGTTTTCTTCAGATGAAAACGACGACATATGAATCTGACACCATGTCACTGTGTGCATTCACAGGAGCCTCTGAGTATGTGTATTACTCCGTTGTGCATACAAGATGGAAGCTGCGAGGAATAGAAGGAAAATCTGGCAAATCCGAAGGAATGATCAAGTCAAAGCGTGGACGAGTAAACTTTTGCGAAGAACTGTTAGCTTGTTTAATTATTCGAACAGGGCATTTAGAACTATCATTAGGTCATGATACTATTTCTTTTCTAGCTGTATTTTTGAACATGGATTTTCTGGGAGATCTTCTAGAAGAAATGCTCTCTGAAAATGGAATATATCTTATAAATGCCGACCGGGCACTTCTGTCAACATTACAGCTGCACAGAAATAACATCGAAGAATCGACCGCAAACCAAAACATACATTGCCAGATTGAAGTTCAGTTCGCCCAAACAACAGTGGATATAATCAAGTCCAATATACATGGAAGAGAGGGTGCCGGATCCAGGAACACATCTGGCACTAATGGCTTCAGGCACCTGTACAGCTATGGCTACCGGGACAGTCAGAAGAAATGGCATCGAGAACGTCTGAATCAGCGGGTTAGCGAGGTCGTCCGATACCTCACGAGAAAACTGGCCACTTGGCGGTGGCCTCGATGTCTAACAAGGGCAAGATGGAGCAGGTCGATTCGCCAAGCTACAATGGGACAGGACACCTTGGCTACATCGATAACGAAGTTGTCAGTTAGTATAAGGACAACAGGCTGTACAAACTAGATTAAAACATTTTAGTTAACGGGATTTCATACTGAAGAGATGCCTAAATTTATTATCGAAAGACTTAATAGTTGTCAATTCATACCAGAGAGAAACTTTACGTTTTTTACTTTATCGTATCGCAACATTTATATTTATCTTTTGAGTTTTTTGCATGCTAAGATTTGAATTTGTTTTAATTGAGAAATGTTTAAATCACTCGTTAACTTTGAATATCTGATCAAAATGTATAGCATTTTGAGGAGGGGAAGAATGGATAGAAGGATATTTTGGAAATTTACGGCATTTTAATAATTGGGCGTTACGTAAATGGCGTAGCGTCGCTTTAACGTCGTCTTAACGTGAGTTGCGAGGAGACAGTAGACAAGACGCCATTAATCGTTAGGGCCCAGCATCGTAGAAGAATAAATCGTAATATTGGACTCATAATCGGAGTTACTTTCTTTTGGTGGTATTCCATAATCGGGAAAATCGTCACACCACAAATTACACATGAATTGAAAAAGAAAGAAAGAAAAAAAAAAAAAAAGCTATACCTATAAAATGCAGCTTTTTATGCAGCTATATAAAATATATAGGAAAAACGCAGCCACTACAGAAATGGTAGGGAATGCAGCGAATATAGACATATCCACGATTATACCACCTTAAAGGCTAGTAGGAAAATGTGTTACTATGCCTTTTGTTGGTTGTAATGACAGCAGATATAGTCAAAGAGTGTAGTTGCTTAAGGGGAAAAATGGGGTTGATATTGTTTTAAGCAGTTAATACATTCTGTTTTGTTTTTGTCACATAATATATACACCTCGCCAAAAAGTTAGCATCTTTCAATTCTGTAGGTCCTTTGTTACAAATTCTGCAGAAAATTTGCAAACAAATAAACGATGATTCAATATATGGATTTGGAAAGATGGAATACTTAAGCATATGCATTTTGTCATTTATCCCAAGTTATCAGGTTGAAGAATTCTGACTTTTTCGTGTAAAATACTATTTTTATTTTCTTATTTTCTGCATATAAAAATGTCGAGTCTGAGTTATTGAGAAGATAACTAGGCATTTTAATGTTAAGTTTAAAACAACACTTAATCAGCCTAAAATCAGAATTTGTAAAGACAATATTAAACTGCATGCTTTCCTCTGGAAATAGGCTATATCATATCTTTGATATTTTTTTACTTAATTTAATCTGTTATTATTATTATTATTATTATTAACTATAATATTATAATTAATAAAAATGTAAAGATTAATTACCATATTATCAATAATCATATGTATATGTTGCTTACCAAGGTATGTCAATGGAACAGTGTGTATTAACGGAAAAGGATCAGTTCACCAATGATAACCAACAAAATAAATAAAATAATTATGATCTAACTCTCTGGATGAAGTGGTCAGATAAGGTTCCGAAAGAGCTAGTCGATCTGAGTATTCTCCGCCCGAATAAATCATTTTGTTGGAAATAGACAGATATGATAAACAGATGGTTTATAATTTTTAAAATAAGAAATGGCAAAAATATATGCCGTAATAAACATAAAAACAGTTTGCAGTAATTAAATGTTTTGTTATCATTTGTTTCTTTTGTGTTTCATTTTTATTTCGCAATATAGAAAATGTATTTCTCTTAGGACAGTGACCTATAAATACATATATATAGGTCACTGCTTAGGATTAGTTGGCAGTTGTTCTAAATTTTATAAGTAATTCCTCTTCAGAACAGAGATGCTTTCATTTTCTTGCAAAATAAATACATGCGGGAGCTCAATAATGATTCTTAATGTATCTGTGTACATAAAGTATATGTTGCTCTTCAAACAATACTTTAAATAGTTTGTTTATACAGGTAATTATCTGACATGTGCCAGAGATTATCTAGGTGCGAAAACAGAACAGTCAAACATCACTGGGGATCTGTCAATCAAAATGGATACAGTAGCCAATCAGATTAATTGTTGCTACTATATCTGTTCTGTTCTGTTCTGTTCAATTCTCGTATCGACGTTACCCAAGTGGCTCAACGGTACGTAACCATAGTTGCACACACCTGGCGCCGGGTGTCCGTCCAATACTATATCTGTTGTGTGCTAGTATGATGAAGTATGATGAACATTTCATTATTAAATACTGTTATTAAATAAATTGTTATTGCTGTAATACGCCAAATGCTAGTGTATCAACATGACCAAAAGGCTGGAATATATTACCATATTTACTAAATAATTTTTGGTAACATTCTTAATTAATTAAGTAGGTAACTGTTAAAAACATAACAGCTTTTAGTCTGATATTTCATTTGAAAATTTCTGAACCCATCAATATTAAATCATCCATCCAGCCATCCAAAGTTCAAGGTTACAGACTCTGAAATTTCGTGAATGAAAGTGGCATTAAAGTTCTATGTGCTGTTAGCATAATTCCTTATATTTCTGAAATCGAAAAAACAAACCTTTTGACTAGCTCTGCTGTGGAGTTTGATAAAGATTGTCTGACTGTTCATCTGTCTGGCCATTAAGCGATGACAATGGCCGGGAGCATCCGTAAGCCCTTGCTCACTTGCTCAATTTTTTTTATTATAAATTCAATTTTGTATATATACTTAACACCATTTATTCTGCATGTTGAGGATCTTAAATGAGTGCTCAAGTACTATTGAATTTATTAAACGAGTTGGGGAAAAAGATTAGATGCGAGGCTATGCCAAGCATCTTATCGCTCTTCCCCAACGAGTTTAATAAATTCAATAATACAGGAGCACGAATGCAAGATTCTATTTATCATTTAAGAAATATATTTAATTTTTTCAATGTTCACGGAAGTTTGAATATAATGAGTCATGTGAAAAGTAAGTGACGCCCGAAGGACGCTCACGTCAACTTTGCACATGACCCATTGTGTTCATACTGCCATGAACTTCGGAAAAATGAAATTTGTCTCTTACAATTACATTTGATTTTAAAATTATTTTAAGCATCATTTTCGATTTTTAAGAGCAACATTTGTAAATCATACGACAATAAGCTGTCACTAAGCAACTGGTAAGCTTCTAACGTTAAACGGCCGTCATCATGATGTGACGTCAAATAAAACTTACAACGGCCAATGGTATCGTTTGTTTACATGTGACGTTGCGTACCAACGACGTCGCGTGACTGACTGTTGTTCATGGAAGTATGAACACTGTTTCTCCGAAATAGGTTCATCTAAGGAATATCAAAGGGAATGTAATTATATCAATCTAATTATTAGCAAATTTTGCACAAAAACGTCACAACTACGCAATTAGAAAACACGACGTTTTTATGGATGTCAACGCATAACGTTACGACGTAATTTTCTGATAATCCAGCTATCCCAAATTTATGGCCGACTAAAAAATGAAATAACTGTCCAAATTCCCGATGTAATAAAACTAAACAATAGCATAGACTGTGGACTTTATGCCATTGCTTTTATTACATCTTACTGCTTTCGTAAAAAAATATGTTTTGATTTGATATTTGATTCAAATAAATTACGCACCCATCTTCTTCAATGTTTTGAAAACAAAAAAAAATCAGAAAATTAGGCCTTAAATTAGGGATATTTGGCCAAAATTTAGGGCTATTTTGGCAAAGTTTTAGGGCTAACATTAGGAATTTAAGTTTTTTTCTATCCCAATTTATGCCCAAACATGCTTTATTCGTACTTTAGAAAGTTTGATAATTAAATACTTACATGATAGAGTCACATTAATTACATGATAGAGTTACATTATACATGAATGGCAATTAATTAATAAAATGGCTTAAAGTTATGTGCTAAGAAGTTAACAAAGGGGGATCTGGGGGGACAACGCCCCCCAGAAGCTAAAGCAATTCCCCAATTTCAATGGCAATTTTAAGACTGGAAACAATAGAGAAAAACTAGGAACGGTGATAAAAATAAGGGTTTTTATATTAGGACTTTTGCCTTTTAGAGTGTTTATTTTGCCATAATGGTTCGCTCCCATAAGCTAGTGACTCTTTTGCAATTCAGTTTTAGTGGAAACATTTACTTAGTAATGTGGCAGATCAATAATACATGTATGTGAATGTTGTATAGGATTTTTTTGTAAATGTATGCACATGCGGGCCCACTGGTGTAAACCAATTGAAGATAATATTAAAATATTACTATAAATATGGGGGTCTGGGGGGCTGCGCCCCCCAGAAGCCAGAGACATTATAAAAACTCAATTCCAATGGAATTATCTGCAGATTATATTTTTTTTTGAAATTTTGGGTGGAGACAGGTTATTTTTTTCCCTTACTTTTGAGGCCAGATTATTTTTTTGAACCCCCTTATGAGCCAGATTATTTTTTTCTTGCATATCCAAAGACAGGGAATTTTTTTGATAAATATACCAGCCCCCCCCCCCCCCCCCCCCCCCCCCCCCAGAATATCAAATCGTCGGTCCCTTATCCAATCTAAATAAAAAAGGAAGCAAAAATGACCATAAAATTCTATTTAACATATGACGTCGCATCTGAGAGTGTAATAAAGCCATGCATTAAAAACGATAATCCACTAGTGGATTAAATATGCAAATTACGTCGTATTCTAACACAGTGCGCCTATAGAAGCAATGGAAAGTTGCCGTGTTTTATTCTGCAACAATTCACTGTTACGGAGCGCGTGAGTCTACCTGCTGACGTCACTGCAATAACTGACGTAATTTTATAACGTTTTGAGACGTTAGACGGTGTAACGTCTCTTTTTCTTTCTTAAATCGCCATAAAAACGTACATTTATCTTAGATACAGTTCAGAATATTTTCGGGAGCATGAACGCGCTGGCAGGAAGGTTGGGAGAGACTGAATGAAAAGGATAGTTTTTTCAGCGTTTTTGAGTGTTAGAATCGAAATAGTTCAGCTCTAGCATTGAATTGTTGAGTAATAATTCACTGTTTGTCGGTCAGTTGTAAGTAGATACATCATTCGCGCTCCGCGCTCGTGATATGATCTACTTTACAACTGACCTCCAAACAGTGAATTATTACTCAACAATTCACTGCTAGAGCTGATCTATTTCTTAAACGTTATACGTTGACGTCCATTAAAACGTCGCATTTTCTAATGGCGAAATCGTGACGTTTTAGTGCAAAGGACCTGGTATGATGAGGCCCATATTTGGCCCCCAGAAAACTCATTTTTCAAAAGTTCTATTTGGATAACTAAAATGCATTCATAGGAAAGTTCTAACCTTAAATGTAACAGCAAATACAAAATCAACCAGTTCTAGCATAAAATATTTGTGTTTTTAATCTTGAACATACCCATACCCCAGCGGA
Organism: Ctena decussata; assembly: GCA_963989385.1. NCBI lineage: Eukaryota > Metazoa > Mollusca > Bivalvia > Lucinida > Lucinidae > Ctena > Ctena decussata. The sequence goes on along the minus strand of OZ022504.1, from coordinate 2,797,041 downwards.
TTCTGGCGAAATTGGTGAATTTAGTAGCCTTTGTGGCTTTCAAAATATATGAGCCCGGCCTCCAGCACATTTGATATTTTATATGAAGACATAATTTTGATATATTTATTTGCCATGAAAATATCAAATGTGCTGGAGGCCGGGCTCTATGTTTATTTTTAACTTTTTGTTACCAAACTGGCAGCGTTTGGAACATTTCCCCCGTATTCTCAACTCAAAAAACGTCCATATCTCCGCTCATAGACAAAATAAACATATGTTGTGGGTATTCATTTTCTTAGTTAGAACACAAGGAATAATTTGGTACACATTTCATTTTGATCTGTTGGAATTTTTTGGTTGGCGTCTCTGGACTTGCAAACTTGAGTGGGTGGGGTACCTTGACAGGCCTTGTGCAGTGCACAGGTAATTAGCCGTGGTATCCAACGTATAAGCATTTCATCAAAAGCCTATTATCAAGAGCTCTCAGAAGCCATTGTAAATGACTTATTTCTTTAAAGGAAAAAAATATTAAACTCAGTTTTTCTTGCAATTTTCCTTCATATTATTGAACCAACAAAGGCATGTCAGAAATCATGTTATTCTGAGAATTAACAAAAGTGAAACATATTATTTCTGTTTGTTCCCATACGCACAAATGATAAGCAATAGAAACCATGCATTTTTAAGAGAATTTGAATGGGGGCCAAAAATGGCCCTTATCATACCACGTCCTTTTGCTACAAATGCGATTTTAGTGTCATATGATAAATAGAATCTTGCATTCGTGCTCCTGTATACTTGGAGAAGTTGCGATAACAAAATCTTTTTTAACGAATAATAGGAATGCGCATAACTGAGCACTAAAACCCTACCGGAAAAGAAAACCCCTAAAATGCGTATAATCTCTTCCATATGTTGCATCCATGGACAGAATTAATTTGAAACCAATAGGAGCAAATCTGAGCCGCGACACGACAAGTGGCATGTGTGCCCAGCCAACACTCAGATCAGCCTGGGCACCCGCCCAGTCTGATCAGAGTCTTTGCTGTCCGTATGGAGCTAGCTTGAACACTTAGCTAGCCCTTATGCGCATATTGGAGACTTTGGTCAGACTTGGCGGATGCTAAAGCTGATCTGAGTCTTCGCTTCGCGCATGTGCCAATTTTTTGGTTTTGTCGTGTTGCGGCTCATTTAATGTGACGCTGACGGACAGACGGAAGGAAAGAAGGACAGCTTGAACACAGTATACCCCTCTCAAACACAGTTTACGGTAGAGGGGATATAAATACATCATTTCGCGGAAGGGACAGACTCGGTGCCCTGAGGTATAGCCATGGATCCGTTCCGCCGAGCCTCTGAAAGACGACCATTAAGAGAATAACATTAAACATTTTGCGAATTTCAGAAATCCTCTTCTTTTATTCTTTTAATTCATGTAATGAAGTTTATTACCTTGTGACAGACTGGCGTAGGCTCGTGTGTGTGTGTGTGTGTGTGTGTGTGTGTGTGTGTGAGTGTGTGTGTGTGTGTGTTTGCGCGCGCGCGCGCGCGTGTGTGTGTGTGTGTGTGTGGTCTTTTTAAAATAAAGAACTTTCAAGTTATTTTTAGTAAGGCCTGTTTATTGACAAAGATGAACTAGAGAGAATGATAGTCTTCTTTAATATGAATCGTTTATAAAGCATCTCTCTCTTTTTTACTGTCTGTCTGTGTGTCTCTGTCTCTGTCTCTCTGTCTCTCTCTCTCTCTCTCTCTCTGCTCAGAGTATGAGGTTTCTTCCCCGTAACACCTTTCCCGCTAGGGTCGCCAATCTAAATGGTGTTGCGTTAAAAGGGACAGTGAGCAATAGTACTCGAATCAGCCTGCGCATCTGCCTAGACTAATCAGTGTGTTTGCTGTTCACTTTCCATAGACTTCACATGATCAGTAGATTGTCAAATCGGACAAAATCTTACTTGCCTACACCGATCTGAGTATTCAATGTTCGTTACCTTTTCACGTAAAACGCAAATCAAATGTGACTGGATAAAGGGTTCTCTCCGGTGGGGATTACATGTATTTATGAAATACAGCAGACTCTCATCATCTCAGACACTGCTATCTGATAGTACCCTGTTATATCAAAAATACAGTTTGGAACTATCTCCTTTTTTCTTACAGTTTGAGTTACTCAGCACGGCTCAAACAGTATTTTTCTGGGACCCGAAAACTTACTGTGAGATAGCAGTAGTTTGTGATGAACTTCGAATCTTCGATAGTTGGCTGTAGTTTGGATTTCTTCTTCCTGTAACACACCACGAGAAAATGAAAATGGACCTTCAGGACTGCACAAAAAGGCATACTTAGACCAGCTCGAACATACCGGTAGACTGATCTGACTTGGATTTTCTCGTGTTTAGTCTCTCTCTAGCGATTTTGAGTACGAATCCCGTCGCTGGCAGAATTAGCTCAATGGGCTAAGCGATGTCCTGCGAAGCTAATGGTCCAGGTGTGAATCGCCGACGGCGGAATTCTTTCAACCGTAAACGTGACCCCATTGCACTCGCCCTTCTGTCGTACCGATTATGACTGAAACTCAATCCAAAGTAAGGCTTCTCTCTGGTATGGTTCGACGTTACAGTAAACTGAGTTACGATACGCAAAAATCAAGCTTATTCGTGCCTGGATAACCGTAAACGAAACGTTTGCAAATAAAATTAAAATAGGTCAAAAGGTATCAAAAAGAGTCATAAGTCTAGACAAAAGGGATCAGAATTCAAAATCGTAATCTTAATGCACATCTTCATATCAATATGTGTTCACATAGATAATTTCAAGAAAATCCACAAAACGGCCTGTACTTGGAGAAGTTGCGATAACACAATCTTTTTTAACAAATGATACGAATGAGCATAACTCGGCACAAAAACTGTAAAAAAAAAAAAAAAAAAAAATAGAAAGAAGAAAAAAAAAAAAAAAAAAAAAAAAAAAAAAACAACAACTATAAAACATGTACAGGTAACAGCTTCATATCTTTCACATTTTTTCATATGTTGTTTCCATGAATGAAATTAATCTAAAACAAATAAGAGTAAATTTAATGTTTAGCTAATGGACGGACGGACGGACGGAAGGAAGACAATTCGAAAACAACAGACCCTGTCATGTGCCCATCACAGTTTGCTGGAGTGGGAGATAAACACAATGTATGAAATTTAATTTTGATGAAAGGACAGCCTCAGTGCCTTCCCACTTGGCACATGAAGTCAAAATGACGTCGTACTGACGCCGATGCGACGTCATCACGTTGCATCGACGTCAGTACGGCGTCTTTTAGGGCAAATTGCATCGAAATGACGTTGTATTGACGGCGATACGACGTTGGATGACGTCGTACTGACGTCGATGCGACGTCATAACGTCGCATCGACGTCAGTACGACGCCATTTCGACGCCATGTGCCCTCTGGGTTTAGGTGCAGCCATGGATCCCAATCGGAACACCGCTCGGCCAATTCCGTGAATCAACGTCTGATTCATGGAATTGGCCGAGGAGTTCCGAATGCCATGGATCCGTTCCGCTGAGCCTCTTGGAGACGATCATTACGAGAATTAGAACATAAATCATTTTTGCGGATTTCAGGAATCCTCATCTTTTGATTCATGTAATGAAGCTTAATTACCTTTTGGCAGGCTGGCGTAGGCTCGTGTGTGTGTGTGTGTGTGTGTGTGTGTGTGTGCGTGCGTGCGTGTGTGTGTGGTCTTTATAAAATAAAGAAGTTGTTTTCAGTAGGGCTTGTTTATTTACAAGATGAACTAGAGGGAATGATATGAATCGTTTATATTTAGCATCTGTCTGTCTGACTCTCTCTCTCTCTCCCTCCCTTTCTCTCTCTCGTCGAAGTACTAGGTTTCTTTCCCGCGACACCTTTCTCGCTAGGGTCGAAAAAATTAAATGGCTTTGCGTTAAAGGGACAGTGAGCAATGTATTTACTGCAAATACTCGAATCAGCCTGCGCTTCTGCCTAGACTAATCAGAGTGTTTCTGTTCACTTTATATAGACTCCCCAGGATCCGTGAATTGTCCATGCGAACATAGTATGACTTGCCTGCACTGGCCTGAGTATTCCATGTTCGCGCAATGGTATGGTACCTTTCTATACATAAGACCAACCAAATGTTACTGCATTAGGGTTCTCTCCAGTATGGATTGTTTATAAAATACACTTTACTCTCGTTATCTCAGCGCTGATTTCTCACAGTATTGACAGTACCCTGTCATATCAAAGATTAAAGTTTTGACGAGTGTTCTATTTTTCTTTACATTTTGAACAGCTGAGGATATATCAAACTACTGATATCTCAAAGTAAACTTTCTGTTCCCTGGAAATTTACTGTGAGATATCAGTATTTTAGGATGATCTTCGACTCTGAGATATAGTTTGGCTTCTTTTCCGTAACACACCACGAGAAAATGGGTCTTCAGGCATGCGCAGAAAAGCATACTGAGATCAGCCCGAATATCCCAGTAACTGATCTGGGGCCGTATTCATAAAGCCACTTAAGTGGTTGCTATGCTGTTGCTAAGGCTAAATATCTATAAAGGAGATTCCCTACAACTATGAAATTTGGTCTGGAGGAACAGTCTTTGTAAGACTGTTCCTCCAGAGCAAATTTCATAGTTGTAGGGAATCTCCTTCAAAGAAATTTAGCCTTAGCAACAGCATAGCAACCACTTAAGTCGTTTTATGAATACGGCCCCTGACTTGGAGTTATACCTGTTCAGTGTCTCTCTAGCGATAACGAGTACGAATCCCGTCGCTGGCAGAAATAGCTCAGTGGGCTAAGCGATGGCCTGCAAAGCTAATGGTCCAGGTTTGAATCGCTGGCGGCGGAATTCTTGCAACCGTAAACGTGAATACTTTTGTCGTACCTATTATGACTGAAACTTAATCCAAGGTAAGGCTTCTCTCTGGTATGGTTCGACGTTACAGTAAACTGCGTTACGACGCGCAAAAATAAAAAAAAATGATTCAGGTCTGGGTACCTATAAAAGTAGCGATGGCAAACAGTGTAGAACCTGATCAGACGCCACATTTGTGGCGTCTGAACATGGTCTACACTGTTTGCCTTGAATATTGGATTTTGAAAATATAAATAAGTATGAAAATAATCATAAAGTACACCTGACACCCCTTGAGATGGAAACGGACCTGTTCAAACAGCCAGGTAGCTCAGTCCTCTCGTCATGAGCGGGTTTACCTATGTGTGAACGGCAGAAGCTGAAAGCCTTCTCAACCGCACAGTGGTCAGAGCGCTTGCTGTTCGCACACACTATGTATGGATGAAGAATCTATAGGAACAAAACAAAGACTCTGACAAGACCACAAGAATCCACTGCAGACTGCTTTAAGTATTTAAATATATGAAAATCACAGGTTGTGGTGTCTCTGTGCCCCTCAGAGGGAAATGAGATTAAAAAAAAAAAAAAAAAAAAAAAAAGAAAAACGACATATTTTTGTTGTTGTCATTTTACTATATAATATCTTTGGTGTGGGACAATGACAAAAAAATCTTTGTACCTGTGACCCTCAGTAAAAAAACAACAAAAAACAAAACAAAAACATTTTTGTTGTTGTTGTCATGTTACTATATCATACCTATTGTGTGGGACAATGACAAAAAAAAAATTGTACCTGTAATCCTCAGTCAAAAACAACAACAATAACAACAAAAAAAACACGACCTCTTTTTGTTGTTGTCATTATACCATATTATATCTATGGTGTGGGACAATGTCATTTTTTTTTGTCATTTTCCCCTTTAGGGCCACAGGTACGATACCACCACATATGATGGAGACTGATTCTGAAAATTTGTTTTCAAATTGAACATCAATCATATATAATGATATAAGTGTAATTTTTCCGTCCAGTTCTTTTAACGATAACTCCCCAGGAGATTCATCGGAACGGATCCGTAAGATGCACCTCCTCGCACAGAGTCTGTCCGTGGCCATTCCAAAAGGATAACTTGGTTATCAAACTTTTAAAGCTGAGCAATTAGCATATATGCAAATTAGTTAAAATTCAAACTTAATCATCTTTACAACCACATGACCGAATTTTAATATAAAAACAGTTTTGTAAACATTTGACCAACACAGAATCAAAGTGTTATTTATCGTAACAATATATTTGGAAATTTTGCTGATGCATTTTTACGAAAATGATATGGTGTTATGTCATTTTGGCTACATGACCACTAATATACATAGACTGCTCCTTCTTTAAAATAGTAGACGAGTCGTATCTTGAAATATTGGAAAACTACATAATTTGGACTCCTTTATTGCCATTCTACTGCTTTGCACATCATTTGAGCCGCGACACGAGAAAACCAACATTGTGGTTGTGCGCCCAGTGCAGACTCAGATCAGCCTGGGCATTCACCCAATTTGATCAGACTCTTCGTTAAGTGCTCAAAGGGTAGCGAAGGATCTAGGCTACCTCCATGCGGACAGTGAAGACTCTGATCAGATTGGGCGGACACTGGGCGTCGCGGCTCATTTATTGTTAAGAGCTCTACCCAATTCATCTTTCCGAAACCACGCCTACTTTAAACAGATATACATCCCACCAGTCACCGTAGGTAAATCAGGACTTATTATGAGACACTGAACACGTGCGATTTTTGTTTGTGGGACTATGTCACGTGCTAAGTTTTCGTCGCGTTGACCAGTATACAATGGTAAGAGGTGAACTTTGGGTGAGTGGCTCGGAAAGATGAATCAATCTTGTATGATTCTGGATTATTTGCTGAATACGAGGTGTGCTAATTGAACCTGCGACTTGGGTAAGTTTGGCAAATTTGTCTTCCATCTTGGTGACCCGGTTGCTCAGTAGGCTAAACGCTGGCCTACTGATCTAGCGGTTCCGGGTTCCCGCTGGAGGTGGAATGTTTTTCAATAGTAAACAGGGTACCATTGCATACAGCCTTTCATTATCAACCGCCCATCGCCCTGATATGACTAAAATACTGTAAAAAAGGAAGAAAAATGCAAGTCATCCATCTATTCTTCCATCTTATCCAAATCCAAATCTTCCATCTTATCCAAATCTGGATAATACCCAGAAGTCCATACACCAAAATACGAGGACACAACAAGCTATCGTGTACTTCTCGCGAGAATGTGTTTTGGTAATCCTATACAACGCCCACCTACTACGGTGGCTGATGCCTGCCACTTTGTCTTTCCACTGCAAAACAGCGCCGCGCTCAAAGAAAATGCATCAGACGAAACGACACCAAGGCTTCCGACTCGGGGTAGCTTCGTTGTTTACGTCAAGCAAACAACGAAACGACGCCAAGTCGGCAAAAAGAACGAAAAGACGCCACGCTTGACTATGGAAAGGCAAGGTGGCAAAAGACAGCCACCATACCGGCAGTGGAAATAATTAACGCAATTAAGAAAAACGGACCGATCGCCTTCTGATCAATAAGAAAGTACTGAGAAGTCGATTATAATCACCCAGTGAACAGTAATTTGTTAGCCATCAATATATATTATATACTTATAGGCAAAGATCTTGATGAACGGTTAAGGACTATCTCCTCAGAAGTAATGAGTTTATTTATTGTATTTATAGAAAGTCACATCAGTAAGCATTGAACGACAAATCTTTACACTTTCGACTTAATTTTCTTATTAACTCATTACGGTTAATAGGTAGGTACTCAGTGCAGAAAAAGTCAAGTTAAGTTGTACTATTACGCTATACGCATGTCTATCTTCCATGCGTCCAATAAAGCAATACATTATAAACTTATCTCTGATGTTTTGTGCCAAAAATGGTCTTTGACAAAACCTTTTTTAACGTTGCCTGTTTTCGAAATCTTTAAAACATAGATTCGTTAAATCTTGAAAAGAATTTTTCATTAATTTAAAGTGACGGTTTTAAGTTTTGGAAATGAAAGAATTATTTTTTCACTGTTATATCTGAAACCGGGTTTCCCACTAATTTTAAAGAGAAACCTGGGGATTTTGGGTGGGGCGAAATTCACACCTGGTTAACTATGTTTCCAAGGCTATTATGAACTGAAAAAAGTCATACTTCAAAAATTACTTGGTTATCGTGGCTAAACGAATTCGTTTAGCCCCGATGTCCAGGTCGTTTAGGAGCTAGGACTCTTTTTCGTATGGTAACAGGCTCGCAGTAAGGTAGATCAAAGAACTGCCATGTTTGTATTTGATTCGGGATTGAGACTTTCTCTATCTTGTTCTCTCATCCTACATACATATCAACCTATTCTTTCTCTGTTAGACGGTTCGTTAGAGGCTGAAATCCTGAATCAATCAATCAATCAATCAATCAATCAATCAATCAATCAATCAATCAATCAATCAATCAATCAATCAATGCTTTCTTACCTATTTAAATCTCTACACTGGTTATGCATTCTTTGTTCTGTAATGCCATGACAATCTTACTTCTCATTTTTCCTATTTCCAACTTGTGGCTGGTGTCGCACATTTCCTTACTAGTCATGAACAGACTCAATTAAACCGAGCCTGCTATTTTCTATTCTTTGGTATGTTCCTTGCTTCTAAAGGATCTTACTTTTCAGAACATATTTATCTTCACTGCAGCTGGCGTGTGTGCCGTGTGGCGGCCGTAAAACGTCTCCCCGTACATCATCATAGGTATCATTGAGTTCATTTGAGTAATTTTGAAACCAGAGTTCCGCTTAAGCCAATGCTAGGGGGCGTGGCTGCTGTCGCACATTTCATTACTAGTCATGAACAGACTCAATTAAACCGAGTCTGCTATTTTCTCTTCTTTGGTATGTTCCTTGCTTCCAAAGGATCTTACTTTTTAGAACGTGTTCTCACGTCCTTCTTCTCTTTTCCCACTTCCTATTGTAGTATATGAGCCGCGACACGAGAAAACCAAAAAAGTGGCTGTGCGCAAAGCATAGACTCAGATCAGCCTGGGCATCAGACTACTCTGATCTGACTCTTCCCTAAGTGCTTAAAGGGTAGGTTAGGGTCTAAGCTAGTCCCTCAAAATCGACGTCGAGTTGTTTTTAATATTGGCTGGCACCTCGACGTCTCTTCGCTAAACATGGACTTGGCATACCAAATGCCGATCGTGAATCCAAGCGGCTTAAACTTGGTTTTCCTGCCATGGCCATGGAAGATCCAGGAAAGTGCTATACAACATTCGAAAAGTTATACAAAAATGTGTAAACTACCGTCATTTTATTGTCAAAAAGTTCCAGAAACCTTTCTTAATCTCACCTTTTTTAAATTCGTTGGCGGCAGCCTGTTGCAGGTACTTGACAAGAGCTAAAGTGTTCCGAATTAAATATTGGGAAAACCAATATTTTATGACGACACATAGGTATATGTAAAACACGGATTTATTTTTGCAATGAAGCCCTATTTAGATATTCTGAGCAAAGCGTCATACGACGAAAGAATTAGTGTGTGTGTGTGTGTGTGTGTGTGTGTGTGTGTGTGTGTGTGTGTGTGTGTGTGTGTGTTCCTTTCCTGTTTTCGCCTCCTCAGTCTGTCTATCTATGCTCACGACATCGAAACAACGCCCTACTGTTGCATCATCATAAGTTTTTTCGTTTCCTTACTTTTCTGTTCCCGCCCTCCAGCCTCGCCCAATCACACACAATCATTGGACTGCCTCACAAAAAAGCATGCCTATGGACTAACGCGACCAGTGAGGCTTCAGTCTCGCCTGCGCCTCCATGCAATCTCTTTGCTGGGTACAGACAAATGGGTAGCCCAGATTCCCTAAATAACATGTTTGAACGGAAAATATGCCGATTAGACAGGGCGGATGCACAGGCTGATCTGAGTCTTCGCTAAATGCACATATCCGGAGGGACGTTTTGTCATGACGCGGCTGTTCGAACTGCCCAAAAGGGTCATTGATTTTGGGAGGAAAAAAAGTAAATAAATAATTTATCAAGATTATCTCTTGTTCATTTCATGAACCAAAAGAAAAAAGTGCCTTTCAGATACATTAAAAGTAAAAAAAATATCAGGGAAATTTAATTGAATCTGTCTAAAAGCTAGACAAAAGAAGGACGACAATAATAATTATATCTGATTAATCAACGGTTACCCGATATTACAAGCAGAATGACTGGGTAAATGGGGATTGCCTCGCATACTCTATGGACAATTTCAAAAACTGTACAGTAAGTTTTCCTTATCAGGGATTTTTCACTGCGTATTCCGCATCTTGAACGTATAAATTCCCTGGATGACTTGCGATTTTACGTCCATTTCAACAGTATTTCAGTCGTATCATGGCGATGAGAATGTGATAATGAAAGGCTGTGTGCAATGGGACCCGTTTACGGAAGGAAAGATTCTCGCTTCTAGCGGACCGGGTTCGAGTTCCGCTAGTAGCGAGAATCTTTCCTACCGTAAACGGGGTTCCATTGCCCACAGCCTGGCGTCTGCCTGTAGAACATTTGTGGAAATCACGATATGGTAGAGTTGTTTTAACTGACCGCACTCGAAAATACATTTATAATACTGTTGAAGAGCTATATGACCGAAAAGTAACAGTCTTATTCTACCGTTCTATGCGTGATGATTCCTGCCAATGTTAACGTGCGTCCGTAAAATAACGGGCAATGGACTGACAGCTGGTTGCCAGGCATTCTACCATAAAATTTACGGAATTTTTTACAGTGCAGTTATTCTACGTATCTACGTATTTTGTTTTACAGTATACAGTTCATTGGCCGTTATTTTACGGGCGTCTGCCTGTAGAATATAGTTGAAAATTATGACATGGCAGTGTTATGTTAACTGGCCGCACTCGAAAATACCTTTATTGTATTGAAGGAATAAAAGACCAAAACAACACCTGTTATATTCTATCCTACTCCTGCAATTTTTTACGGGAAATGGACTGGCAGCTCCATGGTTGCCAGTTACTCTACCGTAAATTTACTAAAAAAATTACAGTGCATGGATTCGTTCCGTTAAGCTTCAATGGGGACATCGTTGTGAGAACTTGACAAAAAAAAAACGGAGGATAAATGAGAATGAGTACACCTAAAAAAGATTTGGAAATAGTTAATTCCCTTTTAAAGGAAGATATAGGTTATACCCTTAAGACACTTGATCCCCAAACATCACCACAACCATGTCGACGTCAAGTCACTAGTACATTGCATCGACATAGTGCTACGCATTTGCAAAATCGTCATGGCTTTGCGTCAACGGGCTAACAACTCTCTGGGCTATTAACGTTTCAAAACAATGTAACGCAGATACGTGCAGACGTCTCCTGTGTAAGTTCCCAGAAGGCACTTTACTTTGAGGGAAAGAAAAAGAAAGAACACTTCATCGTCCATCAAGAGTCACCGATGAAACGGTACGGCTGTTACCAATTAAGCGATTACAAAATGATAATCTTAAATATCAGTTATTTATAGACACTTTTAAAACACAGGCGGTGGTATCATACCTGTGGCCCTCAAGGGGTGAAAGGCAGGGGGGGGGGGGGGGGCATTTTTTTCACTTTTTTATTTTATATATCTTTTTTTTCGACATCATACCTATTAACCTATAAACATAGACTTTGTAATGGTACAGTGACTTTTTTTCAGTTTTCTTTTTCCCTTTCCTCCCTGATGATCACAGGTATGATATCACCACCTATGACTCAAACCCGAAACAACCGTTGCACCAACAGTGTAAAAAAACATCTGGCCATTGCATTAAGGTCGGCACGAGGCACTTTCTGGGCTGATAATATCATCGTTCAAAACATACGCAGATTCTCAAAACGATGCAAGGTCAACAAAACCGTACCAAAGAGTAATAAAATTATTGTTCTTCAGATGGCACCAAACTTCCATGAACGTCTCACTAGCGTCGGTAAACGGTCCTAAGGACCGTGCACTGATACAGCAGGACGTCAGTCTTACCAACCAAAACAATTACTTTCATGCTACATGTTAAACGCAATGGCGCAGTCTAGTTAGTGACTTTTCCGTTCGTATATGGTATATACGGAGCCTGGGTTACATAAACATCGTCCAGTCTAGACTCTGCTGCGCAGGCAAGTCCGAAGTTGAGTCGGGACGCACATGTCGGAAGGTATGTTTTCTTGTGACACAGTCCAATCAGTCGGGGAACGATTGGGTGGGGCGCACAGAAGACGGGAACAGAAAAAAAGATCGGATCAGAATCCGAATTGTTTACTGGTGATTGTCCAAGGACAGTTAGGCGTCGGGTCGACGTGGCGTTTCGATGTCGAGTGCATAGATATAGATAGTATACCAACCTGTTATAAGGATCATATTTTATTGGTACGATAAATATTTAGATATTTCGTTTCAAGAAATGAAAATGAAATTATTATTTTGCATTCAACCAAAGTTCACGTGCTCACGCGCTTTGGAGAATAACAAGATGGCAGTAAAGTGAAAGTACAATTGAAGCTTCTGGATGTATTCGTAGACTTTACCAAAGATCCTGATATGAAAATCACAATATATAGATAAATAGGGGTTAGATAGGTTGCTGGTAGTGATTCCTGTATCGCAGCGGTAAGCAATACAGTTTAACCTCAAGTAATTGATTTGCTACGCATTATTTTTTGACGTCGGTAGAACGTAATAAGGCCAACGAAAAATAAAAATAGAAAATGTCCGATATAAACGAGAAATGTAAATAGGGCCAATTACGTTCGGCATTGTAGAACTAGGGTCTAAGCTACCTCCATGCGGACAGCGAAGACTCTGATTAGACTGGGCGGATTTTTTTTTTCGTGTCGCTGCTCATATGTGTATTGTATTAAAACAATGAATTAGGAAGTGTGAATTGAGACGTATGAAATCAGAAGTCACCACCGGTCTTACGTACAATCTTTCGCCAATTCCCCTTTTCGAAACGACGAGATTAATTGGTAATGCATGATTCGGGGATATTTTGTTAATTCTTCATCAAAATATATGCAGTGACGCCTCATTAGAACCGTCTCGACGAGACGGTTCTAATGAGGGATCAAAACACAGGTTTGTCAGGAGAAATAGTGAAACTTATCTCAGAATGTTATCTTCAGCTCTGTGCCCTCTGAACTAACGCAGAGATATTTAATATTGACATGGCTGGCTAGTATGTGCTATCTTGTGACTGCGTGCACGGTGAGACTGCAGCACTTCGGCCTGTCACATATTTTGCAGGCTGTCGGAAATACGTCCGTCTACGATGCTATTAAGCCCCTTCCGGAATTCTTCCTTCCACAAAAAAATAAACAAAAAAAATAAATGAAATAAAAGTTAAAAATAAATACTACTTCTCATGTTACTCTTACTACCAATAACAATTAAAAAATACAATGGGAAAGCTGCAACAACAACAACAACAACAAATAGGAAAGTCAACAACATACAGATTTATTGGTACCAAAAACGTGTACAGCTTGGAACCAGTACATCGCGCGGCCTCGAGCTCTCGTCGAGCTTTCACGGTTTATAAACAACATAGTGAAAAGCAACCCAGCAGTCACAAAACATTTGATCAAAATTGATTCAACGTCATGACGTTAATGTTGATTCAATGTTGAGTCAACTTTTTTGCACATAAGGAAGGCATCTAATCAAACTGTCTAGCTGTACAAGCTGATCTTACTTGAGTACACCATCAGGGGGGCTCACTCTTGACATGAAAGTATTTACCTCCCCTCTCCAAGAGGCTATTCTTAAGTGAATAGTTTGCGCCCTCTCTCTCCGTTAAGGATACCTACACGGCGGTAAGGGAACCACTTACTACCAAGGAAGCAAAAATTATTCTGCTATAGTTGTCTCCCCTAGCACAAATCATGGCGGCCAAATCATTGATGCGTAACCAGACACCTTAAGATTTTCTTATATTCAGAGGGGCATTCTTTTCTCGAGTCACGGTCCAACATGAAAGCTGTTGTTCCTATGAACAAAACACACGTATGAGAAATAAGTATGTCTGAAAAATGTCAGCCATCCTTTTTTTTCGCACTTTTCTTGTCCTTTTGCGTTTGATTAATGTGAAATCAATTGAGTCCAATAATCTTCCTGCGGCGCTGCTTTTCAACCCAACCACTGTTTCCGAAATTACTGTGCAGTTTTCTACAGTTACCGAGAGCCATAATTAGCTTTCAATTACGTTTGATAGGAAATTATGTTTTCTACATCTCTTTGATATAGCCTGAAAAGTAACCAATAATGCGACATATTTTAACTGAAATTCACATCGTTAAAGCTGTTTCAGCCATTATACCAACCACCTATATCCTGCTGTCTATCCATTAGTGTATCATAAACCCGCAATTTGCCTTTTGATGGCTTTGTCATTACGGTACCATGTGTTGAAGCCTTTCGTGGTTGTACCATTGCAACGTCATTAACCACCAATTGAGCCGCGACACCAGAAAACCAACAATGTGGTTGTGCGCACTGGGCAGACTCAGATCAGCCTGGGCTTCTCCTCAGTTTGATCGGACTCTTCGTTAAGAGCTCAAATGCTAGTTGAGGATCTAAGCTACCTCCATGCGGACAGCGAAGACTCTGATCAGACTGGGTGGATGCCCAGGCTGATCTGAGTCTGCGCTGGGCGCACAACCACTTTGTTGATTTTGTCGTGTCGCCGCTCAAATTATTATTCTTTATCTTTAGACTCATGCCAAGCAGGCACAAAACGTCGAAACAATGTCGTATTGGCGTCGATGCGATGTCATCACGTCACATAGATTTAAATGCAAAATCATTACGAAGTTGTGTGCCCGCTGAGATAATAGGTCAATCGTTAACTATAGCTACACACAGACAAGAGTTGCCAACTGCTTTTAACATCGGCGAGACACATGCCAGCATCGTATTCCTCCGTTTCCCACTTTATCATCGATAAGGCACCTGCAAACATCATTTTTCGTGGTTGGCAACTTCGTTCAGCATCTATTAGACACCTGCAAACATACATGTAGTATTCTACCGGTTTCGACTTAGTTTAACACTGACAAGACAAATGCATGCAAAGAAAGTATTCTGCAGATTCCAACTTCGTTTAGCACTGAGAAGACACATGAATGGAAGCATAGTATTCTGACTATTCCAGCTTCGTCTAACACTGACAAGACACATGCTTCGTCTAACACTGACAAGACACATGCATGCAAAAACATAATATTCTGACTATTCCAGCTTCGTTTATCACTGACAAGACACATGCATGCAAACATAATATTCTGACTATTCCAGCTTCGTTTAACGCTGACAAGACACATGCATGCAAAAACATAATATTCTGACGGTTCCAACCTCGTTTAACGCTGATAAGACACAGGCATGCGAACATAATATTCTCACGCTTCCAGCTTCGTTTAGCAATGACAAGACACATGCATGTTAACATGATATTCTAACGCTTCCAGCTTCGTTCAAATTTGACAAGCCACATGCATGCAAACATAATGTTCTGATGGTTATAGCTTCGTCAAGAATTGAAAAGACACATGCATGCAAACATAATATTTTGACTATTCCAGCTTTCTTTAACACTGACAAGACACATAGATACAAACATAATATTCTGACGGTTCCACTTCGTTTGACGCTGACAAGATACATGCATGTAAACATAATGTTCTGATATTTCCAGCTTCGTCTATCACTGACAAGACACATGCATGCAAACGTTATATTCTGACAATTCCACCTTTGTTTAACAATGACAAAACACATGCATGCAAACATAATATTCTGACTATTCCAGCTCAGGTTAATAATGATAAGACACATGCATGAAAACATAACATTCTGACGGTTCCAACTTCGTCTATCACTGACAAGACATATGCATGCAAACATGATATTCTGACTATTCCAGCTCCGATTAATAATGACAAGACACATGCATGCAAACATAATAATCTGTCGGTTCCAACTTCGTCTATCATTGACAAGACATATGCGTGCAAACATGATATTCTGACGGTTCCACCTTCGTTAAACACTGACAAGACACATGCATGCAAACATAATAGTCCGACGGATCCAGCTTCGTTTAACACTGACAAGACACATGCATGTAAACGTAATATTCTGACCATTTCAGCTTTGTTTAACACTGACAACATACGTGCATGCAAACATAATATTCTGACTTTTCAAGCTTCGTTTAACAATGACAAGACACTTGCATGCAAACATGATATTCTGACTATTCCAGCTTTGTCTAACACTGACAAGACACATGCATGCAAAAATAATATTCTGACTATTCCAGCTTCGTTTAACGCTGACAAGACACAGGCATGCAAACATAATATTCTGACGCTTCCAGCTTTGTTTAGCAATGACAAGACACATGCATGTAAACATGATATTCTGACGCTTCCAGCTTTGTTTACAATTGACAAGCCACA
The DNA here is from genome assembly GCA_963989385.1 of Ctena decussata. Classification (NCBI taxonomy): domain Eukaryota; kingdom Metazoa; phylum Mollusca; class Bivalvia; order Lucinida; family Lucinidae; genus Ctena; species Ctena decussata. The sequence continues at coordinate 2,780,642 of OZ022504.1, read as the reverse complement.
TGAATGCAAACATAATGTTCTGACGGTTCCAGCTTTGTCTAGCACTGAAAAGACACATGCATGCAAACATAATATTTTGACTATTCCAGCTTTGTTTAACACTGACAAGACACATGCATGATACCATAATATTCTGACGGTTCCAGCTTCGTCTAACACTGACAAGGCATGCATGCAAACACAATATTCTGCCTATTACAGCTTCGTTTATCACTCACAAGACACGTGCTTGCAAAAATAGTATTCTACCGGTTCCAATTTTGTTTAACGCTGCCAAGACTCATGTATGCATACATGCTATTCTGGCTATTCCAGCGTCTAACACTGACAAGACACAGGCATGCAAATATAATATTCTGACTATTCCAGCCTCGTGTAACACTGACAAGACACATGCATGCAAAAAAAGCAGTATTGTACCGGTTCCAACTTTGTTTAACACTGACAAGACATATGGATGCAAATGTAATATTCTGACGGTTCCAACTTCGTTCAACACCGACAAGACACATGCGTGCAAACAAAGTACAATGTATTCTGCAGGTTTCAACTTCGCTTGACACTTGCAAGACCATGCATGCAAATATAGTATTATGACGTTTCCAGCTTCGTTTAATACTGACCATACACGTCCATTTAAATACTGACAAGACACATGCATGCAAACATAATATTTTGCCGATTCCAACTTCGTCTAACACAGACAAGACACATACATGCAAACAAAGATTTCTACAGGTTCCAACTTCGTTTAATACTGATAAGACACATGCATGCAAACATAGTATTCTGCAGGTTTGAACTTTAACAATGACAAGACACATGCAAACATCGCATTCCGCCATTGCCAACTTCGTCCTTCACTGGCGAGACACATGCAAACACAGTATTTCGCTATTTCCACTTTGTTATAGAGCGCTAAAACACAAATAAACATCATTTTCAGCAGATTGCAAATTCGTTTAACACCGATGAGACACCTGCAAACATCGTACTCCAAAAGTCTAGTGAAAATACAGTGATACATGTCTTTTACCAAATAATTTTCATGAATGTGTGTGAAGTTGGGTATGGTGGTCGTGAGGTAGAGGCGATTATTTAAAGTTACCTGGATTAACACGGTGGTAATACCAAGTTCACTGCCCGTCGACCAAGTCAGTAAATTATTATTTATGCAAAACCGGTTGTCGGCTGAAACAATCAGCATCAGTATCATCGCCTTTAACAACAGTACAATTAACAGTTACTGTCCCCCGCCTTTTCGAAGAAAAGCGGAGGGACACAGTTTCCGGCATTCCGTCCTTCCGTCCGTCCCACCTTCCGTCCTTATTTCCGTCCTTCTGTCCGCCTAAAGTAGTAGGTACCTTGTGTGCGCAACTCCTCCTACAGTTTAATGCCGATTCTTTCGACACTTTACAGCTGTTTTTGTCATGGTCTGAAAATACGCATGTGGTTTGGATATAATCCTGAGATTATCTATTGTTACTTTTTCCACAAGTTGAACTTAGTCATTTTTTAGGCGTTTTTACTATCAAAATGACTAGATAGTGGGTACCTTGTGAGCGCAACTCCTCCAACAGTTTTATGCCGATGCCTTTGAAACTTTACAGGTGTTTTGTCATGGTCTGAAAATATGCATTTGGTTTGAATATAATCCTCTTATTATTTTTTTCACTTTTTCCACAAGTTGAAGTTAGTAAATTTTTAGGCGTTTTTACTAGGCGTTTTTACTATCATAGTGACTAGATAGTGGGTACCTTGTGTGCACAACTTCTCTTATAGTTTTATGCCGATTCCTTTGAAACTTCACAGGTATTTTGGTCATGGTCTGAAGATATGCATGTTGTTTGGATATAATCCTCACATTATCTTTTATTACTTTTTTGCAAACTTAACTAAGCCATTTTTCATACATTTTTACTATCAAAGTGAATAGATAGTGGGTACCTTGTGTGCGCAACTCCTCCTACAGTTTTATGCCGATTCCTTTGAAACTTCATAGGTGTTTTGATCATGGTCTGAAGATATGCATGTGGTTTGGATATAATCCTCACATTATTGTTTTTATTACTTTTTTAACATTTTTAACTGAGCCGCTTTTCCAGCTCAAACACTAAGTGTATATACAGTGGAGACCAACAGACAAGGCGGGAAACATAAATTCGTCGAATTTGCTTGTTGTCCCCCGCCTTTTCGAAGAAAAGCGGAGGGACATAGTTTTCGGCATTCCATCCTTCCGTTCGTCCGTCCTTCCGTCCGTCCGTCCTTCCGTCTTTCCGTCCTTCCGTCCTTATTTCCGTCCTTCCTTCCCCCTAAAGTAGTAGGTACCTTGTGTGCGCAACTCCTACAGTTTTATGCCGATTCTTTCGAAACTTTACAGCTGTTTTTGTCATGGTCTGAAGATACGCATGTGGTTTGGATACAATCCTGAGATTATCTTTTGTTACTTTTTCCACAAGTTGAACTTAGTCATTTTTAGGCGTTTTTACTATCAAAATGACTAGATAGTGGGTATCTTGTGTGCGCAACTCCTCCAACAGTTTTATGCCGATGTCTTTGAAACTTCACAGGTGTTTTGGTCATGGTCTGAAAATATGCATGTGGTTTGGGTATAATCCTCACATTATTTTTTATCACTTTTATTGCAAACTTAACTTAGCCATTTTTCATACATTTTTACTATTAAAGTGAATAGATAGTGGGTACCTTTTGTGTGCAACTCCTCCTACAGTTTTATGGTGATTACTTTGAAACTTCACAGGTGTTTTAATCATGGTCTGAAGATATGCATGTGGTTTGGATATAATCCTCACATTATTTTTTTATTACTTTTTTCACATTTTAACTTAGCCGCTTTTCCAGCTCAAACACTAAGTGTATATACAGTGGAGACCTAGTGGTCTGAAAAAAGTGGTTTGGATATAATCCTCACATTATTTTTCGTCACTTTTTCCACAAGTTGAACTTAGTCATTTTTAGGCGTTTTTACTATCATAGTGACTAGATAGTTGGTACCTTGTGTGCGCAACTCCTCCTACAGTTTTATACCGATTCCTTTGAAACTTCACAGGTATTTTGGTCATGGTCTGAAAATATGCATGTGGTTTGGATATAATCCTCACATTATCTTTTATTACTTTTTTGCAAACTTAACTAAGCCATTTTTCATACATTTTTACTATCAAAGTGAATAGATAGTGGGTACCTTGTGTGCGCAACTCCTCCTACAGTTTTATGCCGATTCCTTTGAAACTTCACAGGTGTTTTGATCATGGTCTCAAGATATGCATGTGGCTTGGATATAATCCTCACATTATTTTTTTATTACTTTTTTCACATTTTTAACTTAGCTGCTTTTCCAGCTCAAACACTAAGTGTATATACAGTAGAGACCTTGTTTCCAAGGCGGGGGACATAAATTCGTCGAATTTGCTTGTTCTTTCTGCTTAAGTCTTCTTTGTAATTTATGGTGGAGAGTAGGTAAAAATAGATGTTTTCAATTATGGTAGCTGAATGGGCGCCTGATTGGCAAAGGGCTGCATCAGTCGATAGGTTAACGACTCGGTGCGCGCTTTCGTGAACTTTTGTCCATTTGTGTGAGCGTGTGTGTTTGGTTTTGAAAGCAAAATGTGGGAATTGATTGTTTTACTTTGTATAGTTTGTATAGTAGTCTACAAGCACATGTAACAAATTGGTGTTACCCTCGTGTTTATAATTCTAAAAAACTGCATTTGAGGTCAATGAATATGTTCATTAAAGTGAAAAACACATTGTCGGTTTAAAGTATGGCTAAATTGACTTTAAACCTCTAACAGCTGCTTAAGCGAACTATTTTCAACACTCAATGGTATCGAAGGATCATAAAATATAAGCTGCACTAAAGTGAAGTACAAATATACTTTTATGACCACCAAAAGCAGTCGTGAAGATAAATTCTGAAAATTTGAATCCACTTGTGTTTGAATCTTTGGGCAGCAAGATTCGGTTTGATGCGGAGTGCTCATGACTTAAGTATGTGTTGCACGCGACAACTGTTTACGCCTTAAGTAGAAATGTTCTCAAACTGACTCAAGATGAATTCATTTAATCCAACAGAACCCATTCAATGATTCCAAAGGATCGATTCTGATCCCAAGAAGGGCAAACTTCAGAATTTTGTTTTATAATTCATATCTTAAACACTGCTGCTTCATCTATCATAATATAATAAAGTGCTCTCTCTCTCCCCTCTCTCTCTCTCTCTCTCTCTCTCTCTCTCTCTCTCTCTCTCTCTCATAAATCGTAACAGCCTTTAATTATGTTTTCTGTAAATTTTAATGCCGTTTCCATCTTAAATTATAAGATTATATTGCTTCTTTATACGCCCAATTACGCATATAATATCATATTATTTGAGCTGCAGCACGCTGGAAGCACGCTTATGGCATTTGCGAACAGGAAAGGTTTAGACTAGCCTGAGGATTCGCGCAATCTGATAAGAGACTTTTCAGTCCGCACACATCATGCAATGACTCTGACACGCACAATAAAGGCTCTAACTAGAAAGCATGGCTTCGAAGATTGGCCTGAATCTACACTGTTTGCAGATACGTTAAGACAAGTTTTCGCATGATGCAAATATTTTTTTCCTGCGTTTCTTACGCAATGACATTAACCGTGAAACTGAAACCTGAAATTAAGAACGTCTTTGACAGAGTCTTAGCCGATTAATTTTCTTGCACCTTTTAACACGATGACGTATTTATCTGTTTTCCTAAAATTATCTACTTAACTATTTTCACAAAAATCTTGAGTACAAATAAGATAATTAGCTATCCGTGCAGTTAATACTTATTTATCATGCTAATGAGTGCGATTTACCCTGTTTATCGTACGCCAACTCTTCTGCCTTATTATCATTGATTACGATAACGTTAAAGTATCATATAATTTGCCCGCAATAAAGTGACAAATCTTCTAAATTGTCTGTCCAATTACTTTCGATTCTCTCTCTATCGTCTATCAATTTTCTTAATCCATTCACACTCGGCATTCATCAAATTAACGTTGATATCATTTCGCTACAATCATTTTCGATGCGGGCGATTTTGCTACTGCCGCTTTCAGAACACTGTATTGTTTTCCAGTATCGATAATGTTCAGTGTGCTTGTCAGTTTATCTAATAAGTCGCTGGTACATAGAGGACAATGTTATAAGAAAGCCGCTTTTAAATGAATCATTTATGTGTAGTGTGTATTTATTAGAACTACTTTCCAATAACATGTAACTGTAGATAACATATTTGTGTTAAGTGGCCTTATAACTCATTGTCTAAATAGTAATGAATACCTATATTGCTGTTTCATTGATTTTACGAAAGCTTTCGATTTCGTAGTAAGAGACATTCTATGGTACAAGCTGTTGAAAATAGGCGTAAGAGGGAAAATGTTAGACATCATAAAGTCCATATACAGCGTAGTTAAATCGAAAGTAAAACATAACAATACCCTCAGTGATAGTTTTACGTGTAATATAGGGGTCCGTCAAGGGGAGTGTCTCTCCCCTTTCCTCTTCGCTATGTACTTGAATGATTTAGAAGAGGAGCTTGGTCTGAATGGAGTAGATGGTATTAATATCGGTCTAAAGAAACTTATTTTACTGTTATATGCAGACGATATCGTCATATTTGCTAAAACGCCCGAGGAGTTACAGAGATCTTTGAATATTTTAGAAGAATATTGTAAGAGATGGAAACTTACCGTCAATACAAATAAAACAAAAATTATAGTTTTTAGGAGAGGAGGTAGACTCCCAAACAACTTAGAATTTTCTTACAATGGCAAAGTGATCGAAATCATAAACAAATTCTCTTATCTAGGTATAGTATTTACTTCCGGTGGATCTTCTTTTGAAACACAAAAAACTTTATCCGGTCAAGCGCTGAAAGCAGTTTTTGCATTAAACAAATATTTATATAACTTTACATATCTTAAACCTTCCCATGTTCTGGATTTATTCGATAAGTTAGTCTCGCCAATTTTAAACTATGGCAGCGAAGTCTGGGGCTTCTATAAGGCAAAGGCCATTGAGATAGTGCATATGCAATTTTGTAAAAAGACATTGGGTGTAAAACAATCAACTCAGAATGATTTTGTTTATGGTGAGCTTGGCAGAACTGATTACCAGTCACATCGTTATATAAAAATCATTAAATTTTGGCTGAAAGTCATTTATAGCAGTGAGCAAAAATATATCAAAAATATATATGATATGATGTTGTCTGATTTAGAACTAAGACCAATGAAACAGAACTGGGCCTCTTTAGTTAAGGATCTGTTGAGCAGATTAGGTTTCATGGAAGTTTGGATATCACAGGGTGTTGGTAATTTGAACATGTTTTTAAATGTATTTAGAGTTAGGATAAAAGATATTTTCATGCAAGACTGGCACTCAAGGCTAGATAATTCGTCACGAGCTAGATTCTATGTTTCTGTAGCAAATTTTCAATATAAGAAATATTTAGATGTTCTTAATGTCGTAAAATACAGAAAAAGCTTATGTAAATTGAGAGTCTCATCACACAGACTTGAAATTGAGACAGGAAGGTGGGCCAAACCTAACAAAATTCCAGTTGACGCTCGAAAATGTAAATTGTGTAATGTTCTCGAAGATGAATTTCATTTCATGTTAGAGTGTGCACTCTATAACGATATTAGAAAAACATACATCAAAAAATATTATTGGACGAGGCCGAATATGCTTAAACTAACTGAACTTTTTACGAGTGAAAACATCAACTGTTTAAAAAATTTAGCAACCTTTGTACACAAAGCTTTTGAATTAAGAAAAGATTTGGGACTGGTATGACACGTTTGGGCATTGTTTAGTTACTTTAACATAAATCGAATTGCGAATAATTTGTTGGAACCGTTTGTATCTCTGCCACAGTACTGCGGGGCCTGATGATGCGGACATGCTTGTCTGGACATTGGTTCCGCCACATGTTCCCATGCAATAGGGCTCCAGCAGTATATTAGGCACTGCATGGGGATATTGAAGTCCTACATCAGCTTGAATACTTTCTGGAATTAATATCTTTATAGAGTGTTATAGGTACCATATTTTTTCTCTCTCTGTTTTAGTATTTCCTTGAGTACTGCTGCTTATCCCCGTACGTCTGTCTCATTATAGTTATATGCGCGCTATATGTCTAGGTTGAAATGCTGCAGAGCCTGGTTAGGGGGACATGCTGTCTGGACATCTGCCCCGCCACATGTCCCCTTGTCACCAGGCGCATGCATTGTTCGAAGGTATTGCAATTGGATATGGAAAGGGCATATAAGCTTGAATAATCTCTTATGAATGCAAATTTTATGGTTTGACTGCAATATGCTCCATATGAGCTTGGACACCTTCTGAAATTAATGTCTTGATAGGGTATTATGCACACCATAGCTATATTTGTGTTTTCTGTTTTACATTTAATATTTCCTTGAGTACAGCTGCTTGTTTCCATACAACCGTCTCATTATAGTGATATGCGCTATCTATGTAATTTTTGAAATGCTGCGGAGCCTGGTAAGGGGGACATGCTGTCTGGACATCGGCTCCGCCACATGTCGCCTAGTCGCCAGTCTCCTGCATTGTTTCAAAGCATTGCAATCACTGCAATTAGATATGGAAAGGGCATATCAGCTTGGCTAGTTCCTATTATAAATGAAAATTTTAGAGTGCGATTGTCATAATTATCCATACTTGTTTTCTATTGTCCAGTTGCAAAGGTTCGGTTAGTTGTTTATACCGATACCGCTTCTTAATTAACAGTACGCAACAGGACAATAAAAGAGCAACATTAAGTTAGCGATTCGTCTCTGCAGTGATTGCTGAGTGTGTCAGAACCGAAAACAGTAAAGCATTTAGAATGTATAAGAAAACTAATAAAATGCAGTGATTAAAATATACTCTAAACATGTTTATGAATACAAATGAACACTTCTAGCATCTCCGTGATACAATGGGACTGACTGGCATGTTAGGTAGGGTCTATTCCCGATCACTTGCACGTTGGTTTTTCCATTCGTAACACTGTCATGTAAGCATTTATTGAAATTATTTGAGATCAAAAACTAAATATGTGTATCTTTGAAGAATAGTTTACTGTTTTCGAAAGAGTATTGGTGCTACATGTAGAAAATTTCAGTCAAACTATTATTAGGTTACGTTAGAGATTATCCTTCTGCACCTCTCCCTCAGGGTGTTTATTTACTTGTATATTCCTATCAGATTGTTTGCATGTGAATAGTACCTCATATTTGCCTCCCGCTATCCTGTAATATATTTGTTCTGTGTGTTATATGTATATATGCTCATGGGCCATCATGGCCTAATGCATTAATAAAGTATCTTATCTTATCTTATCTATCATTTCGCTACAATCATTTTCGATGCGGGCGATTTTGCTACTGCCGCTTTCAGAACACTGTATTGTTTTCCAGTATCGATAATGTTCAGTGTGCTTGTCAGTTTATCTAATAAGTCGCTGGTACATAGAGGACAATGTTATAAGAAAGCCGCTTTTAAATGAATCATTTATGTGTAGTGTGTATTTATTAGAACTACTTTCCAATTGGACTTAAAACTGCCCTTTAGACGTTCAAATGGGTGTTGCTTAATTTTGTTTATTCATTGCAGCACATTTAGTACTATAGACGTTCATCGTTTATAAACTATATAAAAAAAACTTTCTCAAGCAGTTCTTAACAATGCATTTTTTTGCGATTTGAGTTTTTTTTATGAATATGTTAATTGCTCTCAGAGAACTAATTTCACTGTCTCTGCAGCTAATGTTTAGTGCCCTGTAGCGACCGTTTAATGTCCGTCCGTACTTCATCTTTCTACAGATTATATTTTCTGGTCACTTGGCTCAGTCTGAATAGTTTGAGGCCAGAGTTCGACATGACGGTTTAGATTAATAACTTTGTCGACCTAATTTCATTTGCCTTGTTTTCATACAGTCTTCTCAATTACTATTATAATAGGTTTTTACAAATTTTGATATCCAAATATGGGGTTTTTCCCTCCCAACTTACGCCACCGTTTCTGAAGAAACTTATCTGGATAATATGCCAGCCGTGTCAAAGAAGCAACTGGAAACACTCAAACTGTCATACCTTAGTCTGTTACGGTTATTTTTTCTATGATTCGGGCACAAGTAATTATATGTATATATTTAAGAAATTGATCAGCTCTAGCAGTGAATTGTTGAGTAATAATTCACTGTTTGGAGGTCAGTTGTAAAGTAGATCATATCACGAGTGCGGGTCGCGAGTGAAATATCTACTTACAACTGACCGACAAACAGTGAATTATTACTCAACAATTCAATGCTAGAACTGAACTATTTCGATTCTAACACTCAAAAACGCTGAAAAACCATTCTTTTCATTCAAACTCTCCCAACCTTCCTGCCAGCGCGTTCATGCTCCCGCAAATATTCTTAACTGTATCTAGGATAAATGTACGTTTTTATGGCGATTTAAGATAGAAAAAGAGACGTTACACCGTCTAACGTCTCAAAACGTCACAAAATTACGTCAGCTATTGCAGTGACGTCAGCAATAAGACTCACGAGCTCCGTAACAGTGAATTGTTGCAGAATAAAACACGGCAACTTTCCGTTGCTTCTATATGCGCGCTGTGTTAGAATCCTTATTTTGACACAGCTTCAGGTAAGCTGAATCCTTTGGAAGCAAAGAATACACCAACGGCAGCAGAACAGAAAGTACGATTGCTGTTGAGATTTCTCATGAGAGTATACTGCCAACAGCTTCCTTCTCCTGGCTAACTCCCCCTAGCATGAGTCGGATTATTCGCACGTGATTTTGTCATTAGCACCAATCTCTCTATCGCGCTTAATGTGATAAGTTTAGATTAGTATGTTTTCTTGGTTGATATGTATTCTGATATGGCTTGACGAAGATGCTGTACGAAAATTCAGTAATAATTATACCATGGTTTATCCGCTATACGAGGAGATAATCCACGAGTTCTAGCGAGTAGATTATCTCCCGTACAGGCGGGCAAACCATGGTATAACTATTATATACCACCCTTACCAGTGTAGACCTTGCTCATTGAGAAATATTTCGTACTGACGTTGACGTTTTCTAGTAAGGGTGGTATAAGTTAAAGAAGCTAGAGTTTTAATGGTGTCCCAGATTCCAGGCCTTATATATGACCGTCAATTTATAAAATAAGAAAACGATCATCAGTATTCGAGATCATGTAGTTACAATAGTATTTGTTGAACAAGGTAAATCTTATTGTCTTTCTTTGGCCCAGATGTAGAACTGGGGAAATGGTTTTCTGCAGCGAGTGCGCTTGTTTGAAACTGGCTGTAACTTGATAGTTTTCACGTCAGTCTTGAAGGTGGCCCTATTGATTGACATAAACTAATCCAGCGTATTTGCTGCAACTATCAATTGATGCTAGTGTTCATTTCTAATTGAGCACGCGCGTAGGGAGTTAATTTGTAAATTGTTTTTCGTTGTTCGACGGTCCGAGCAAAATAATGAAAATTACAGTTTCGGGGTTTAGATTATTGGATCACTTTGTCTTCGTTTCAAATTGCTCGCTTTCATTCTTCTGCTTTAAATACGCTGCCCTTAATTTAATTTTACCTCTAGGGTTTATTGCGGAATTTAACACGTCTGATACTCGTGATAGAGGTTTGTAAATTTGGAAACAGTTTCTGTTAGTTTTATTAACATTCAACAATTTCGTACTTCACAATGAAGTAAAGAAACAAAATCCACAGAGGAGGCTCTTCCATATATAGGAGTCAGTATTGTTTAAATGGTTTATTGAATGAAGGCTCTTTTTGTTTAAATTTGGGACAAAATCTATCAAATGCGCACACATCATTCATCCATACTTGCATACATGTATAATATAAATATCGCTTTCAAAGACATTGAAGCAAAACTATCTAAATATGTAAAAGTGAACCCATATAAGAGAATAGGACAAGAAATTTTATTTTACTTCGGTGTTCAACGTACATGCTGAAAAAGCTAAAAAAAAACTCTTATAAGTAGGCATTATGTATTATCTATTTGGTACGTATGCGTATTAGATCTTAGCTCTTAGGAATAACGCATTATGTATGAATTCTTAGGTCTGAGCTATTAGATTTACGTACAGTGGACTTGACAGTATCGGATCAAGTTCAATAAAATTCCTGTTTATTGTAAATGAATGCTAAAATTATGGTATTCCCCTGCGCCCCATGGCACGGAACTTTCTTAAACGGTAAAGATGATAATCTGCTTTTGCAAACACTGTAGACGCTGATAAGACCATTGTGTCTGATCAGGATCAACAAATTTACGGTTATCTTCCGCCTCAACATTGATGTTTCAATGCAAACATAGAATTCATATTGCATGGTCCACACAGTGTAGAAATGTGCATCTAATGAACGATGAACGCTGGCCATTAATGAGTTAGCAGGCATGCCAGCTGATCTCGCGAATCTTTAATCAGAATGTTTCGCAGAGGCTTAGTTGTGTTACGCATTACCGAATCTATCATACGCTAGTGTAAGGCATGGGGTGGAAGATATTTAACTACAGCGATGTGGTATTGTTTTTATTCTGATCTTTTGTTTTTCTTTTAAAGTAGATAAGGTTTATGCTGTTAATTTATGGCATTTTACAGGTACATGTTGTTTATTTATGGCTTTCTTTTGGCATACCATGTATTCAACAGGATTCGAACCCGGGTGGTGGATACAACCCTTGAATCGGTAGTCAGACGCGTTACCGATTGAGCTAGCAAGCCCGGCTCAGATAAGAAATGTGTCCTGGTACCGGCTTTTATTTCAGAGAGACAATAAGTTGTACTTTTGTAAAACCGAATTTGATTGGCTATATGCAAATGAGCTCTAGTGTCACAAAACAGGTTAGGCGCACCGATAGGGTCAAAAGTTCATTTTTAGTGTAACACTAATATTATTTTACGTCATCTCACTACAATAATGTTTTTCTCGCATTTGACGTGAAATATGTAAGCCAATGATTGGTATATATACTTTCGATTTCGATTTTCTTGAGTGGTTTCAAATTTAAGAACGACGGTATATCGTAGTGCCTAGCTTTAGAAGATCAACTTTAAAGGCACTTCAAGTCCGGCAGTCACTTGTTAGGATTGAAAGCCACTCCTCACCTGGAGAAACACCGCTTCATGTCATACTTCACTTGGAAGTACATATCTCCAGGTTAATACCTACCCGGGTCATAGATCAAATACGACACAGCCGATGATATAATCCTAAGCAGAGGCGGGATACATCGTGCATCCATTTGATTCTGTGTATACAATCGCTGTGGCGAAATTATATATACACCGTGAATTAATAGAATTCACTGGCGTTTATCCACCAGTACGCGTTGTGGAATAGTTAGGTGTTAATACCTACCATACAGAGACTGGTCCCTGATGATGTACAGAGAGTGACCATTTTCGAGGTGCCGGCAACGTTTTGAAAGGCCTTATTTTTTATTAGGTTTCAGTCGACGTTTCTTTCGTGTAGTTTCAGTTCATGGCGCTGAGCAGAGTACGGTATTAGCGTCAGTCTGTGATTGATTTGCGAAACATTCGCAGATCAACTACAGATTTGAGACAAACATCTTACTTGGGCCAGCGACATGAACTGACATGTATTGTATACCATTGTATATGCGTCAGTTGTGAATTGTATTGTTTGTATATTCTAACTTACATTATCATATATAAATTTCCAAAATTCTAACGTTGTTAGAGTTTCATTGTTGATGTTGTACATAGGTTGATAGCGCCATTAACCGGAAGTCACCCTCCGCCGTCTTTGCGACTCATAAAGCTCTACACTCCGGTGTAGAATTTTCTGCGTTACATGGTGTCAAAAGTGGAATTCGAACCCACGCCCACATTCGTGGAACATGTTAAAGCGCCAAAAATGAAAATAGTTAAATTTGCAAACAGCGTAGACCCAGCCGCGTCATGAGGATCTTTACTGTATGCCCACAAGTTTTTAATTCTCAGTATGGTAAGCTTGGCAAAATTATTTTTTTTTTTCTATGTCTTTTTTTTTTATTTTGCAGAGGTTAATTTTGTCAGCTACATCTTTGGCACTCGATACTTTTTTCAATGGATGACACGAGCAAAAGTAAACAAATTAAGACGTATGAAATACCAAAATGCAACCAGCCCCTAGGCCACGAAGAATTGATCCCGATACGAGATTAGACGTGAATAAAATCTACACAGAAAAAAATCCATAGATTTTAAGGTAGAATAACTTGCAACCAGCTGCCAGTCCATTTCCCGTTACTTTTACGGGCGTCCGTAAAATTTGTAGGAATCATTTAGCAGAGTAGGACAGAAAAGAGAATAGTTGTTGTTTTGGTGATATAGCCATTCAACACCCTGAAGGAAGTTTCGAGTGCGGTCACTAAAAATGCAGACACCCGTAAAATAACGGTTGATAAACTGGCAGCCAGGTACAAGGTATAAGACCGTAAAAATCTATGGATTTTTTGTCCTTGGAAACATAGAATGCACACAAGAGCGAAAATCAGAGTTCAGGTTTTATTGAGGCTCCAAAGAATAAAAACACACACACACACACACACACACACACACACACACACACACACACACACAGTAGCAAGGCGACAAACAGGGCACAACGCGAAAATGTACTCAGCGAGAAATCAAATGACAACTTATTGTAACAAAACAAGAATGAATAACAGAATAGAGCATGCATCTATCGCAGGTCAATCAAAATAGACTTCTGCTGAAGCCATTGCTGGATTTTGCACCACGAACAGCCTTTTCAAACCTAGTCAGCTATTACATTGCTTTCTAGGAAATATGAGCCGCGACACCAGAAAACCAACAATGTGGCTGTGCGCCCAGCGTAGACTCAGATCAGTCTGGGCATCCACCCAGTCTGATCAGACTCTTCGCTAAGCGCTTAAATGGTAGCTAAGAGACTAAGCTACCTCCATGCGGACAGCGAAGACTCTGTTCAGACTGGGCGGATACCCTGGGCGGACAACCACATTGTTGGTTTTCTCGTGTCGCGGCTCATATTGTTTCAGGATGTATTTGTACAAAACATGCCTGATGTAATATTTAAGAATTAATATTTGATTTTTCAGCGTTCATTGTGTGATAAAGCCAGTGGGAGTAGCTAAGGAATCGCAACACGCTTCTTGTAGTGACTCTCGGCTTCGCGGAAAAATCAAAGTTTAATTCTTATCTTTACACTGTATGTTTGGACCCTCTCTGGGCCGTTTTCGTTGTAATTCAGAGTGAAATATGCAAAACATGGTGGAAGAAAAGCAAATTACGACGTGTTCGGCCATTACGTTAAACAGCCGTTGCCATGACGTGGCGTCAGTCGAACGTTACGTGGAAAAATCAGGACGTCGCATAGTGTCAGGTTTTATCCTGGATCTGCTGCAAAATTCACCTGATAAAAGCGGTATGATAACATGATGTGATTTCATGTCACTGTTAAACATGTGCTCACCTTTATAGCGCTCCGGTCCCGACGAACGACTAGGTCTGTTCAGGTCAAGAGCTGGTGGTGGAGTGAGAGCGAGTCCCTCGTGCAGAACTCGCACGTGACCTGTCTCCGGTGATTTCCGTCTGTCGTCGGGGAATTGCCTGGCGATGTTCGGAAGACCTCTTGTTGGTGTGAATGGTATGGAGGTTCACCGAAGTAGGCTCACAACACTCTCCCCCTTCTTTGAAGACTGGATCAACGAGTGGTGAAATAGTAGTATTAGAATTTTAGTAATTATGTGGCCGGTTAGTGGTGTTATAGTAGTGAGAATTTTTGTTAAAATGTAGAAGTAGAATATTAGCTTATAAGAAATGGTCCCTTAAAATGATGTACCCAAATAATCGTATGCCATCGTAAATTTGGAGTGAAATAACTTGTGTTGAAATTGATGCTAACTAGAACTTATCGTGAATCTAAAATTTATGGTTATTCTATGTAAAAAATATCCAGTCCCTACAATGCAACTAGCAAACTACTAAATAAGTATTACTTAGTGGAACACCTGCCACTAAAGATTTTTATTTGACTAGAGGTGCGCTTGGCACCAAAGACTTTACATGAGTGGAAACACTGCCACTAATAATTTATCTATTTTGGTGGAACACTTGCCACGTAGATAACTTTTTCCAAATGAGAAAATAATGAAAAGAAATGAAAGGAAATAATGAAAAGAAGTATTTTGTATGAAATAGAATGAATGTATACAAAGATATATTCACTACATGCATGCTGCCAGGTAAGGGTATGGCTACAAATTAGAGAGGGTCATTCGCATTATCATTGCAGGTTCTGAAGTCTTGCTGACTATAGTGCATCAGTTAAATAGCTAAACAAAATAACCAAATAAATGTTCCTAAATAGTTGTGCGGACCAAAAACAATATATGAAAATGCACTGAAAATAATACCAGAAAATAGAATAAATAGTATAATGAAAAAACCGAAACAACTATGACTAAATGATTCTGATTCCTGTTGTTTTTATAGTTGAATAGACAAAGGGGTTCTGAGACTCCGAGATATGTGGGTGAAAGATACACAGAGGCGACGAATTCAAGAAGAGCAATGAAAGACTCCAGGCATGGCTTCTGGTAGATACTAACAGGAACCATGCCCGAATTTACGTCTCACCACTGATCATCTGATGCCATCCATGAAACTATTCATTTGTTTCCCACAACTCTCAGAGGTCTGGCAGTCTATGCAGGCAATGACTGGGTTCATACTCAAGACATATGAACCCCGTAGACATGTCTCCGAGTTATCTGTGTCTAGGCCACAAATAGACATTCTTTTTTACCTTCAAGAGACATGCTGAAATCAGGCAGACGCGAAAAAGAATCCATAGCTGGAGCACCCTAACTGCACGACAACATACAAGCTATTCGAATCAGCAAGGTATTCCCACTGTGGACTCGGTATATAAAGTAGTTCACAAAGTAATCAAATTAGCACATTGACCACCCTGTGATAAAAGATATTGGTACTTTGTGCACATTACATTACCTGAACAACATACAAGCTAGTACAGGCGTCAAATGATTGCAAAATACCAGTACAATTATATTGACAATGTCACCAATGTAAACTAGGCCTGGATATCATTTTATAAGTAGAATCTTTGAATTAGAATTTCTATTTAGCTAATGCGTAAAATACTAGATAATCACCGAGTCCAAAACTGTGAAGGCTTAACTGAGAGGAAAAATTATGTGCATTTTTCCTCTACTATCAGTTTCAAAACAAGATTTACAGTGGCATAGTTTTTCATAGATGACAGTATCAATTTGACATGGGCCTGCCACATTTATAGACAGTGAGTGGACAACGTACTAGCTATTCCCAAACACTGCCTACAACTGCACCAGATTAAGATTGTGAATGCCTCTGCAGAGCTGAACAATGTACAAACTATTCCAGCATGGTTGCAGACACATTCACTAAAATTCTGAAAATACAGCACATGCAATCATTATAAGCAATTCCGCTTATAATAATAACGTGTGCAGCATATAAAAATTATTCCATGCACACAGCCAGAGCTATCAGAAAACATACAAGCTATCCTGATGTCATGAAATGTACATAGAACAGAAAAATTGTTCAAAAACGATGTAAAAAAACAATGACAGTCACTTTTACACAACATACAAGCTAGAGCAAAAATGACTTGAACGAATAATGATGAGTGTCATTTTACACAACATACAAGCTAGAGTAAAAATGACTTGAATGAATAATGATGACAGTCATTTTACACAACATACAAGCTAGAGTAAAAATGACTTGAATGAATAATGATGACAGTCATTTTACACAACATACAAGCTAGAGTAAAAATGACTTGAATGAATAATGATGACAGTCATTTTACACAACATACAAGCTAGAGTAAAAATGACTTGAATGAATAAAGATGACAGTCATTTTACACAACATACAAGCTAGAGTAAAAATGACTTGAATGAATAATGATGACAGTCATTTTACACAACATACAAGCTAGAGCAAAAATGACTTGAATGAATAATGATGACAGTCATTTTACACAACATACAAGCTAGAGTAAAAATGACTTGAATGGATAATGATGACAGTCATTTTACACAACATACAAGCTAGAGTAAAAATGACTGTATAACAAAAATGATGGCAGCCATTACAACACAACATACAAGCTAGTGTAGAATGACTGCCAAAGCAAAACAAGTTTGGGTCTTATTGGGTGAAGTTTGGACCCTGGTCAGGGTCCTTCCATTTAGTTTTCTTCCGCTTTCTGGCCCTGCCATCAAGTTTGGCATTAATACTCAAAATGTCGGGCATTGTATATGTAATGCTCTGATCTGACAGGCCATTCATAGAGTTTGAATGTACTTGTTTACACTTGGAAGCTGAA
This sequence comes from Ctena decussata, assembly GCA_963989385.1. Taxonomy (NCBI): domain Eukaryota; kingdom Metazoa; phylum Mollusca; class Bivalvia; order Lucinida; family Lucinidae; genus Ctena; species Ctena decussata. The sequence continues at coordinate 2,763,150 of OZ022504.1, read as the reverse complement.
GACTTGCACCAATCCCCTTTCCTCAAATTACCCCTGGGCGAAATCTCTGACGGTTTGTTGATGGTTTTGAATACCAGAATGCTGATAGCAGTAGCACTATATCCTCCCCCTCCCCTACCTGTGAAGAAACCATTGCATTGAGGAAGAGAAGGGAGTTTCTTGATGGATTCTGTTGTAAACTGCTCAAGGGGGTCTCCATGCTGATAGAACTCAATTTGAGCTATTGGTTGGGAAACAGAACATGGTTCTGCACTACTTGTTTGTGTAAGAGGGGTCATGTTGATCATGATGGTATCTTTTCTTTCAATTTCATCCAACTGTTGGATAAAATAACCATTCCCTTGATATACCTCAGCCTTGTCCCGTGATGGACAGTTGACAAACAAGTCTGGCTTCTCAGGCAAGATTTGTTTAGTGCAAGGAGGAGGAAATCTCCTGGATTCTTCTTTTTCTGCCTGAGCCTGTTTTACACTGTCAGGAAGACTGACTGAGGAACTGAACTTATTCTGGCTTCCATACAGAAATAAGTCCAATTCCTCAGCTTGTTCTCTGAGGGCAATTTTGATGCCTTCCATTAAGTCGGCATAAGTCATGCTGTCTGAATTCCCCTTATTTCTTTCAGAGGGGCCTACTTTGGCAACTGTTGCCAAATCATTAATTGACTCTGAGCACATATTCATTATGACAAGAAAAATAAGGAAAACAATGTTCTTGAAGTTTATTTTAAGATAGAGAACCTCACCGTAAGGAAATACGATGAACCTACTAAGAAACTATGTCAGAAATAGTGAAATATTCTAACCTGTCAAACTATGAGAATGAAGTTGATTTCGGTTTATTTCAGAAGAAACACAATGGCCGCAATTAAATCGAAAAGCACATGGTTTGGATGAAAGAAATTTTACGGTGAAATTCTCAGAAAATACAAAAATACCCTGAAACAATAGATAATTTACGCAAAATATACAATACTAAGCATAAATAAAGGATACAGGGTCAAAGAGGATACTCTGGGCGCTGACACAGAATGTAAAATTCGGCTACGGAAAAAGTCCGAAGCAGAACAAAAAATGGCAGAGAAAAAAAATTCTGCGTCAGACAATAAATTGCAAGGAAAATGCACTGGGACTTACCCGCGCTACCAATTATACGACGCAGCGCCAGTTGTTAAACATGTGCTCACCTTTATAGCGCTCCGGTCCCGACGAACGACTAGGTCTGTTCAGGTCAAGAGCTGGTGGTGGAGTGAGAGCGAGTCCCTCGTGCAGAACTCGCACGTGACCTGTCTCCGGTGATTTCCGTCTGTCGTCGGGGAATTGCCTGGCGATGTTCGGAAGACCTCTTGTTGGTGTGAATGGTATGGAGGTTCACCGAAGTAGGCTCACAACATCACTTTAGAACTGTGCTTGCGCGAATGATATCAGGCGATGCCTAAAGGAGCGATCTCTTAAGACGATTGGCTACATATTGACGTTGGCCGTGATACCAGCTTTCGATTGGTTAAATGACTTAACCGACTTACGTCACAACGAATTTGCGACGTCAACAAGTTCGTTCAAAATGCTTTGCTTTTCATTTGTTTGACTCTTTTTACGCCGTAAAATCTTCAACTGATGCATGGTAAATAGAAACCCATGTTAGCGTCTTTTGATATCAAGTTTATCAGGCTCGACCAGAAACACGTCGGGCTGGCTCGGCAAGCCTCGCCATTCCTACGCTGTGTCTGGTCTCGCCTGATAAACTTGATATCAAAAGACACTAACATGGTATTCTTTATACATCGTCGCTGATAGGACGCTGGTTTCAGCGGCATGTTATTAGGTTCTGTTGCGGACGATTACGACGAATGAATCACGTTGACAAATGCAGTATTCCAGACGAGGAAAATGACTTACATCAAGAAATCTTATCGACGGATACAAGGTATCATTAGTCTATCAAACTTCCAACTGACAATCTTCCAAACCATTAAACAGGAATCATTTTGATCCAGATCGATAGGCCTTAATGGGGAGGTAATTAACGTTTTCATATGTTAACTGAAGATGGGGAATTACCCGCTTGATTACCTGTTGAATTTCTACCCCGGTGAGATCTTCTCTTTACTGGCTTATATGAGAATCATGCCATGAATGCCAAACCTGTTAACACACAAAGAGCATTCAAGGGGTTGCTATTTTATATATTTCTCTAATATCCGCTAGGCCATTAATATCCTCGCCAATAAGGTAGTTTTATCTGCTCATAAATTGATTTATATGCATTTTGTACGATTAATATCTCCAATTGTTCAGTGGACCGTGGCGACGTCAAATAGTGGTTTTGTATGGTGTCAACATGTTTCCATAGCAGGTCTTCTTAATTGTTCAGATCCTCATATTGTAATTATATCCTAAATATTTGAGCAAAAGCGCCCGAGCAAAAAGAGTAGACCCAGATCAGACCGCTGTAAGAGCGGTCTGATCAGAGTCTACACTGTTTGCTATTCCACGTATAAACTTTGACACAAAATCAGCTTGTTACAAATTCTAATTATTTACACTAATTGGCAAAGGTGTCCGAATTTTAGTGTAAAACCGAAATATTGTTATTGTTGCAAATTAACTCAACACTTCAGTGTGAATATTGCTATGAATATTGGCATAATGGTGTTATTATTAATCTGTACTTAGGACTGGCTGTTTTTTCTTCAAACTTTATATTTCGGACTCAAATTAGATCATTTATTGGAAATCAAGGAAAGTTGACAATTCTTAATCGGTCAAGTAGGGTCCAATTCCTCGTTGCATGGCTCATAATTATGACTGCCGCCTGGCAGAAAGTTTTGTACAATTCAGTCTAATGAGAGGATTATTTAACTTTACGTCATCTTAGAGCCCGTGGTAGGTTTATTCATGTGGTCGAGGCCAAAAGGTTTGAAGCTGTTTTCTTATGTAAAAAGTGTGCTAAATAAAAAAATCAAAGTCTTAAAAAAAATCGGTTGATGCACAAAGTCGGTATACTCAAAAGTTTTCACATGGGGTGCTCCAAATCTGAAAAAAAAACACACGTCAAAATGAGGGTACCCTTATATCTAGTAATATATTCCGCCTTCTGCATGGACTGGGATACTTATTTTGATATTCAACAATACTAAATAGATGTTCAAAAAGATTTAATAGCAATTTGCATATTTTCTTTGCCATCTTTCTTCAAAATGAAATATGTTGGAAAAAATAACGAAAACTGGTGATTTCAATATTCAAGCCATAGAAAGATAAAACTATCAATAAAATACACACATAGTGACAGTAATTGTACCCCCGGCACAATAAGTATGTCAAGGCGTATATTGTTTTCGCCTTTCCGTCTGTTCGTCTGTCTGTCCGTCTGTCTATCTATATTTGTCCGTCCGTTCTTCCATCTGTTAGTTAACATTTGCATCAAAGTTTTACGTTTAGTTTGATACTTTGCTCTGTTTTTATGAGAGTCTTTATGGGAACTTGTTCATATGTGCTAAGACTTAGTGTTACCACAAGATGGATAGTGACCACCTTGCATCACCCGTAAAGCTGCTGCTGGCCTAAGGTCAAAGACTTGGAAATTTGAACAACAGTTACGTTAAAGTTTGTGTTAAGGTTTTCTTTTGCTCTGAGTTCTTGAAAGTTTGCACTGGAACTAGTTCATATGTGTCTAGTATTATTACAGGATAAATACTGATCAGTTTGCATCACCTGCATGCTGCTGCTGGCCTAAGGTCAAGGTCACAGACTTAGAAACTAGTAGAATAGCTACGTTAAAGTTTGCGCAAAGTTTTTGTTTTTGCTCTGTTTTCCTCAAAGGTTTTTACTAAAACTGGTTCATATTTGATGTCTAATCACGGGAAAGATAATACTCAGTTTGTATCACCTAAATGCTGCTGCTGACCAAGGATCAAGGTCACAGACTTTGCATTTAAAGGCCTAGTTTCCATACCCATTGGCAGAGGATTAACTACCTCTAAGTGGGCGGGGCTACTGTTTTATTGATAAAAATAATCCCAATCAACTGTATAATTGAACATTAACCCCAGTCAGCTGTCAATCATTTCCCAAGTACATGTACATTCCTCTACAGCCAATCAGATCAGAGTATCTCTGTAAAGGTTTTTCTTTTAAGTGTGTATTCTTCTGCTTATTTCCAAATCTTGGGATGGAACCTTTTGATCTGTGACTGGGACTATTGCTGGAGACTGATTGTCTGTTTGTTAACATTTACCATAAAATTAATGTATAAAGTAAAGTTTATTTTCTGTAGGCGATGGCGCTGGCCGGAGGTGTACGTGAGCCCTTGCTGTAGTTGGGTTGGAAAAACGACTTCTGACCACAATTTTTACGAGATATGGTTAATTTTCACTTTGCTTCAGTCATTTTGGGGAAGAATGTGCTCCAGACAAAATAAAGGTTGACCCACTGGTGATATAGCAACCACTGTACTTTTATATTGTTCACCCACATATTCTTTTTCATGTCATTTGAAATACATTAAAAAAAAAACATTTTCCTTTCGTTTTCATTCTTTTTTTTTCAGGTAAAAGGTGGAGAAAGTCGTACAGAAAAGAGAGTAATCAGTTGAACGTGCGTTAAATAGGGCCTGGCCAGTTTCAAATTGATTCTGCGCCTATGCTCAGTCTCATGAGGATATTTTATGTCTGTTTACACACACTATAGGCCTTCACAAAACTTCGGCCAAAGACACAAATCCCTGATCGCTGTGAAGGGTCGCGCATGCGCATTTAAATATCCCCCTGATGATTTGTTTGAAGAATCTTGTTCACTTGGCGAAGCCCGTCTACATAGTGATATCCAAGGAAGTCTACAATTTGAATCCTCTTTTTCTTTTAAGTAAGAAAATGGAAACTACCAGACCTACCAGTGAAACGTGTGTATATCATATTGGTGATTCTAAACGAAGTCGGAACCAGAAGATAGTACGGTTAACAGTCACTTTTTGAGTGTCATCTAACACAGAACACAATACAGTTCATGTTTGGTTCTCACCTTTCAGCTAAAGAATATGTTCAGGCTGAGCTGAAGTCTTGATTAGAACTTAAGGCTTCTTATGATATGGCTGAGGGTCAGTTTCAAGTGATGAATCAAATACTGTCTTTCAATTTCTTGAGGGACATGGAATGAGGATTTGCTGGTTTCTGCTAGAATCGCCATATACATGTATAGTATACTTATGCTTCACTGATAGATCTCTTATCCGGTCAGTTGTTTCCAACTTGTACCCGAAAAGAAAAAGAAGAATGAAATTGCAGACTTCCTTGGATATCACCATGTATACGGACTTCACCTAGGTTTCTGCTAGAATCGCCATATACATGTATAGTATACTTATGCTTCACTGATAGATCTCTTATCCGGTCCGTTGTTTCCAACTTGTAGCCGAAAAGAAAAAGAAGAATGAAATTGCAGACTTCCTTGGATATCACCATGTATACGGACTTCACCTAGGGAACTACCTAAAACAAGCCATCAGCAGGATATTTAAATGTGTATTCGCGGCCTTTCACAGGAATCAGGGATCTATCACTTTGGCCGAAGATTTTTGAAGATTCATAGTGAGTGTAAGCAGAAATCAAATGTCCTCGCGAAACTAAGCATAGGCGGAGGCTCACCTCGAAACCACTCGCTGTTCTTTTATGTTCGCTTGACAAGGCACGCTATACTGGTTATATTCTATTTTCTGTGCCATTTTCGCTACCAATTTACCCGGAAAAAAAAAACAGAAAGAAAAATGTATTGAAAGTGCATTTAAAATGACAATAAATAAAACATATCTCGAACGATTTGTGGCCAGAAGTTGTTTTTCCAACCAAACTACAGGAAGTGAGCAGAGGCTCACGTATACCCCGGCCAGTGCCACCACCTACAGAAAATAAACTGTACATAATACATGAAGGTAAAATGTTAACAAACAGACTATCAGTCTAACCCAGCAATATTCCCAGCCATATATCAAAAGGTTCATCCTAAGATTTGGCAGCAGCATTTGGGTGACACAGACGGAGCAGCATCTGTCCTGTAGTAACACATCACATATGAACCAGTTCCAGTAAAAAATTTCAGGAAATAGAGCAAAAGCAAAAACTTACATTAGCGCAAACCTTAACGTACCTATTAAGCTAATTTCTAAATCTATGACCTCGACCTGAGGCCAGCCGCAGCATGCAGGTGATGGAAACTGATCAGTATTTTCCTGTAGTAGCACTAGACACATATGAACCTGGGGCCGTTTTCATAAAACAGCTTAAGTCGTTGCTATGCTGTTGCTAAGGCTAAATTTCTTAGAAGGAGATTCCCTACAACTATGAAATTTGTTCTGGAGGAACAGTCTTACAAAGACTGTTCTCCAGAACAAATTTCATAGTTGTATGAAATCTCCTTTATAGATATTTAGCCTTAGCAACCGCATAGCAACGACTTAAGTGGCTTTATGAATATGACCCCTGTTCCAGTAAAAAACATTCAGGAAACAAGAGCAAGATAGATAGATATATGATTTGCGATTTTACCCTTTTTTCACAGTTTTTCAGCTATATCAGGGCGATGTTAGGGTGATTATGAAAGGCTGTGCACAAACGAACACCGTTTATGTATGAAAAGATTTACGCCTCCAACGGGAACTGAACCCAGAACCGCTAGGTCAGCAGCCAAGCGTTTAACCCAATGAGCTACCGGAACTCCTGAAACTAGAGCAAAAGCAAGAACGCAAACTTTAAGGTAACTGTTGTACAAATTTCCAAGTCTGTGACCTTGACCTTAGGCATGCATCAGCTTCCAGGTGATGCAAGCTGATAAGTATCTATCCTGTGGTAACACTTAGCATATATGAACAAGCTCCTGTAAAGACTTTAAGGAAAACAGAGTGAAAGACAAAAATTGAACAAAACTTTATCGCAAATGTTAGCTAATTGACAGGATGGAAGGACAAAACGACAAACAGCCGGCTGGACAGACGGATGAACAGATGGAGAGACGAAAACAATATACCCCTCAACATACTTACTGTGCCGGGGTAGAATAACTGCCACTTTGTGTTCTTTATTAATATTCTTTTGTCTACCTATGAGTTGAACATTAAAATCACCAGTTTTCGTGGCTATTTCCAAGATATTTCATTTTGAAGATGCAGCTTCTCACAATATGGCAAAGAAAATAAGCAAATTGCTATTTAATCTTTTTTAACATCTATTAGTTATTGTTGGATATCATAATCAGTAGTTCAGTCCATGCAGAAGGCGGAATATATTACTAAGTATAAGGGTAGCCCCATTGACGCTTTTTCGAGATTTGGAGCACCCCATGTGGAATCTTTTGAGTATACCGACTTTGTGCATCAACCGATATTTTTAAGACTTTGATTTTTGAATTCAGTACACTTTTTTTACATAAGAAAACACCTTTAAACCTTTTGGTCTCGACCACATGAATAAACCTACAAGGGCTCTGGGACTATATTGCCTATTTGCAGTAAAAACAAATCAAATTTGGGCAATGTTTATTCTTCAATTTAGGTCTGTATCTGTTATATACTCGAAAACAATATTAAGGGGTCAAACTTTTACTCTGCGATTTCTGGAATATTTCAAACATTTGGTAAAATAAATCATTTCTACCTTCCATTTCAGTCATTTTGCAAGTTTTGTACACATGAAGTTTGAAACTATAGCCTTTGTCTTGACCAAGTCCAGACTTCAATTCACACTACCCTCAAAATCAAAGTTCTCAGAAGTCCGTACGATCCAATTCACCAAAATTTTCGATTTCGCCAATTGATTTTTTTTCAAACTTGCTCGATAGATATCAAATTTAATCATTTTTAAGATCAGCAAGCTGTAAAGTTCAAAACTCAATGTAATTTTAGAAGTTATGCCCGACCAAACTGACACACTATCAATTCTCTATGGGAATTCTAACAACTTTCATTTTAGGGGTAGTTTGACTTAAGGTAGGTTCCTGCCCTAGCGATAACAATCATGTTCACAAAATAATTTTGTCTTTTTCTGGGTAGTATTGAGTTCTCTTATTTTTCTGAAACTGTTGCTACTGAGAAAATTGTCAGATGTTGTAGAAAATAGTCGTTTTCCCTTTGGTTTATTTTCTTTTGTTGGAATTGCAGTTCTAAAATTAATATGTATATATGTCTACAAGTCCGCAGTTTCTGATGTCATTTGCCAACGTTTAACTTTTTCTTGCCGTGAGCTCTTCCAGAGGTCCTGGCATGGCGGATGGGTTAAAACTATCCCGAAATGCAATGCAGCATGACGTCAGCTATGTTATCTATTTTTGGCGCGAACTAAAAATACCGCTAACTGGTGTGCGAAGCAGAGTTAGGAAATCCCTTGCAAAACGACTTTTCTACGATTTTTTGATTTACACTTTTTAGTGAAACTTATTCATTTCCTCTTTGTAAGTGCTTTCCAACAACTTGGATAAAAAATCATCAAAATTATGATGCATTCCAAAGTACAGGAACCTACCTTTAAGGTCAAGGCAAAGGCCATAGGTTAAAACTTCATGTGTATAAAACTTGCAAAATGAATGAAATGGAAGGTAGAGATGATTTATTTTACCAAATATTTGAAATGTTCAAGAAATCACAGGGTAAAAATTAGACCCCTTAATATTTTTTTCGAGTATACTATACTGAAGGAATTTAAAAACTTCCACCCTTTAATTTTGAATATCTCAAAAAATGAATACAGCTACGTCCACTAAAATTTTACAACAAATATACATCCTCTTATACCTGATTATGTCCGTATCTCCAATTTGAAATCGATCAACCGAATCGTTCAGGAATTAGCACGTGCTTCTTTTGTTCTTAGTACAGTTTACATACAGATGAATCGCTTTATGTGTACAGTTTTCTGAGGACACATTTTACTTACAATATCATATTGAATTTTAAAAGTTTGAAATCGGTTCTTGGCTTAATTTGGGTTATCGCACCTAAATATCGCAAATATGTTCAGATTTTTGGGTCAGTAAAATGCTGAATTTTCAGAGATGGCGTCGCAAGAGAATTTTATGAGATAAATATGGCAATCAACAATCTTAGACTACGTGCACGGTCTATAGGAAGCACCAAAAGACTGTAAGAAAAGCAGCTAACCGAGATTCAAACCAGAGGTAGTGACGTTAGCTACGGTCGACGCCGTGTCCGTAAAGGTTTGCCGCGAGTGCATCGACAGCATTACAAAAATGTTTAGACACTAAAAATCATCTAAAAGAGTTTTGCATAAGATAATGACGTCATCGCCTGATTCCTTTGAATTAAATGTTCTCTAATACTTTTAAAATAGAAATTATTATCAATATTTAAGATACTTCTAACTGTCAGTATGACTAGATGGATGAAATATACGGGTGCTTTGTATTGTGGTTTAACAAGAACAATATGCACTCTTGTTCTGAATTACAGAAATAATCATAAGATATGCATATTATAGTTTATATTTTTCTTGTTGAATGAAAAATAAACATTTATTAAATTCGTCATATACTACCTTGAACTCGGCCAAATTTTGAAAATGTGGAAGAAGCTTTTCCTTCGTCAGAAATATATCTTTTCTTGCACCAATATCTAGCATAATCAATGCACTAAAGGAACCGAAATGTATTTTTTTCAACAAAAGGTCATTAAAAAACAATTTTCATGGTTTAAAGACCCCCACCCAACTAGTTTAATACAACAAACAGTGAAAGGTGTGTTATTACCTATAATGTAAATGTAGGTAGATAACATGTACAACTGTCACTGTGTGTTACTTTTTTTAGACCTTTCGTTGAAAAAATACATATTTTGCAGAACGGAGCGAAACAGCTACTACATGTAGCCACTCCTCCCACGTTCTCTTCCGTGTGTGTGTGTGTGTGTGTGTGTGTGTGTGTGTGTGTGTTTCTATTGTCGTCGCGATGTTCTGTCTCTACCGAACCCCAGAGGAACGTATCATTGGCCGTATCATTGAACGGGACACCGTTCGTCCGTATCCCTCTATCCAAACGATCGTAACAATGTTCTCCAGGTGACTATTTATAAAACCACTGAAGTCTTTGCTATGCTGTTGCTAAGGCTAAATTTTAATGAAGGAATTTCCTACAACTATGAAATTTGTTCCGGAGGTTCAAGACTGTTCCTCCAGAGCAAATTTCATAGTTGTAAGGAATCTCTTTTAAAGAAATTCAGCCTTAGCAACAGCATAGCAACCACTTAAGTCATTTTATTAATACGGTCCCACGTGGCTCTGCAGAAACCCGTCTATCCTTTAATTACTGTTTATTGATTATTATAATAAATTTGGTTGATAAATTTGCATATAATTTGACGTAAAGATCGCTCTTATTCCTCCCTTGTCACACAAAACATTTCAAATGCGATTTATACCTCAAAATGTCTGTATGGTTCTCCAGATAAGAAGGGGTAATTGGGATAATTTTGAGATAATTGTTTCTTATTTCTCTATAAAAGGTATGTTGTGACCCTCATTCGAACTGTTATGCCGAGACGGTTCTAATGACGGATCACAATGGAGAAGTAATAGGAATTATCACTGTCACCTTTTTTTTTTATCTGGAGCTTTATAAAAAATTAATTAGTTTCGTTATGAGTAGAATTTCGAGATTATTCATATAGATGGATCATGTCAAAGTGAAACCGCAGGTCAGGCCCGCGAAGATCACTACATACCGTTCATATGGTTGAGTTAGTCAAGTATTCATCAGCGCAATCCTAAATTCCATTAAATCGTTCAGGTGGTGTATGCTTTGCTTTGATGTGTGTATACACCCAGCCATTTACAGACATTTCGGTATAAGTGTCATAAGTATTATCTGAGGAACAGGTCACCCGTTAGCCAGTGCATCGTACATTTGAAAGTAGTCATAATGAAACTGTGTCCATGTATGGATTCAAGGCCGATAAAACTGGGTGGAACCTTACACATGTTATACTCACAGTCTTTGCATGATAATAGAGAACTATGACTAGTGCATATGAAATCAGATTATGGATTTGCAGCAGGCCGCGTGTTAACGCTTAACGTGACGGCAAAGTTTTACGCCATTTTTTATACATGTAGTCTATATATATTCTTCGCTCACCGAACCAATCAAATGTGAACAGGCCTGTGTGCCCCCGATGATTTATTGCAGATTGTTCCAAGGCGGTGCTTCTAATTTATTATTATTGGCTTTGTTTGATGGGTTTCTATGAGTCTTTTTTACATTTTGAACATTATTGGCCTTTTGCTGGAAAAGAGCTGACGTTCCGCTTTTCTTGTTTGGCTTTTAGTGCCGTCTTGATTGTTTTTCTTTCCCATTTGGTGTTAAGGTTTGGATGCGGAAATCGATTGTATGGGATCCAGATTTTTGCCGTCTCATCTACCTATCATAATATCAGTAACGGATTACGAAACTACACAGGTTGCATTTCCATGAGGTTGTATTTCTCAAGAACCATTCCTGTCGCCTATCGCCACAAGGTGTTTATCACTTTATAAAATTAGCGGATAAAATTTAGGTCTGCAAATTAAAAAAAATGCTTCTTCCAAGCTATATCATATTGAGAATTCAAAAACATATAGGGCAATTAGTGTAGATCTAGATGATGATGCAGATCATTATAAGCCGCCTCAACTGGATCTACGCTGTTTACGCATTCAACTATATTAATTTCTGGCGCAGCAGAAAACAGAGTAGTAAACACACGGGTTGTGGTTTATCCCAGTTTTGAGACACTTTTGGAGCTCTGACATGCAGTTACTAGCTTGATTTCGTAACATGGGTAGTTTCCTAACCGACGGTTTTCGAAAATGGGAAAACTAGAATACACGCGGCAAGGGCGTAGCTACCTATACGACAAATACGCAGGTGCGTATTGAAATTTTGTCAAAATTGACAAATTTCAAAACGCACATGCATATTTGCATGCTGAAATTTAAAAAAAAGAAGACAAGTTTTCAATACCAACTGCCAAAGTGGCTGAAATACTACCTTTCCATTTAAGGAGTCGAGTTTAAAGCAAGATTGTGCGTATCATGAAAATGCCCCTAGTTACGCCCTTGCGCGGGTATAACGTTAGTTTTCTTTTCAGGGAATCGCTGTGTTATAAGCAGCCACTGATTATTTTTTCCACGTTTTATTTATTTCACAAAGCCTCAGAGACAAATGCCGAGCCTCCTAAAGCAGCTACAGATAAAAATTATGACATTCAACAAACGAACAAGGCGTTTATCTCAAAATCTGAAAATTACTGAAAAAAAAGGTATACAAATACTGGTTAGGACATAAAAAACAACCTGTCCGATACACACATGATTTTTTTTCTACCAGTTGTTATCTTAACGTTTGAGGCAAGCCATGATGTTTGTATGGCACGAAATAAATTATTTAAGTTGGCTTTATGACCATTTACCCGGGAAAGAGCTATCATTTGATAGCCACCCGTGTTATCTTACTACTTCTGTTGTTATTTCATGTAACTAGGGTCGAGTCGGTAACTTCGGACAGCAGGTCAATTCGTACATACCATTGCAAACAGTGAAAATCCAGATGAGACGGCTCAAGACGAGCCGTCTCATCAGATTTTCACGGTTTGCCAAGTTATTTTTTTATGATTCCAATCACCTGGCATATAAAGGAAACAATGTCACTGTCCAAATTTACCCGCTGTCCGAATTTACCCGACCCTACATTTCCCGTTTGGTGTCGTCGGTGAGATGTGGAATTTAACTGAATTACTTCCTGATCATTGGGAGCCCCGTAGCTCAGTAGGTTAAGCTCTGGCCTGCAAATCCAGCGGTCCCGGGTTTGAGCCCCGCTGGAGGCGGGAATCTTTTCAATCGTAAACGAGATTCCATTGACGACAGCCTTTCATTATCACAAATCCATCGTTCTGATATGACTGAAATGTTGTTGAAAAGGACGTAAAATCACAAATCATCCATCCATCCATCCATCTATCCATCAATCCTGATCATTGCCCTTTTTGCATTACAGTGTACTGCAGGGTATAAGAATGAAAATCTAAAAGAGTTTGTTCAAGAGCAGAGCACACATTCAGAAGAAGGAGCATTGGGCAGACTAAGTAGAGTAGTTTCGGCTAATAAAGCCTCCTCAGTGACTTAAGCATTTACATGTGTACAATTGTAAGTCCCCATGAGGCTTATTTTTTTTTATCGAAAAATGAGGTAAAAGTTCGACGTTGCATAGCACGTTAGTGCAGGCTCTTCTATAAACCCGGTTTTTATAAGGATACATCAAAATTAGAACCGCGACACGAGAAGACCGACATAGTCACGGTATGTAGGCAAATTTACGGACACGAAAGTATTACGTACGAGACATTGCGGGAAACTGCGCGTGCCGGGTAAACAACTTTTTTTCTGACAGTTTTTCTTAAATATCTCAGCACTGACAAAATATTTTACAGATCTGTTTTTACCATTATATTTAGCATATTTCCTATTATCTAGAACCGTTGAGACACTGAAGATGCACTCACCGAGTTAAGCCTGTTTTTTAGAAAACTGTGTAGATTCTTGTACTTCGTCACAAAGCAGCATGTACCGTCTTTGTTCCTTTATCATTTGCAAACCTGAACCCATCAGCGAGTGGCCTGCTTAGTGCTCATTACAACCACGGTTAATTCAGAGTTCAGCTTCATACGTTACAAGAATAAACAGCCATCTTTCACAGGAGGGGTCTACCTTTTTGCATTTACGACCATCTCAGCGTTCCTTTTAAACATTTACGACCATCTGCGCAACAAAACACAAATCTTGACACGACCATCGACAAATACCGTCAGCTGTTAACTATAAGCTTTTGCCTAATCCATATAAGCCATATTTTCTGTGTCATTCTACTGCTTTGAGGGTATGCTGTATGTTGTGTAATATATGAGGCAGGCCTGTTTTAGTCTCTTAACCGAATTTTCGACTGTGCAAACGATAGTATATTAACTTCACTTACAATGAGACAAGTAGCCCTTATCTTGGCTATTTTATCTTTCTAATTCTGTCTCTCTAGTTTTGCAAGTCTGACGGCAAAGGTTGTCTGGGTTGCTCCTTGCAAAGCACAGTGTCTGCAGTTGCATTTATATCCAGCGTATTAAACGAGGAAGAACTATCTTATATTGATCATTGTAGTCTTACATGGCATGACTTACATATACATACTAAAATCCTTTCACTACACTGGTAAAAAGCTTCAAAACAAGTCGTTTGAGAGAGAGAGAGAGAGAGAGAGAGAGAGAGAGAGAGAGAGAGCAATGAGATATACGAACGGCTACTTCTGCAAACGGCGGATCATCAGAATTCTGTTTCCCTTCTCAGTAGCGAAATCAAATCAAAAAAGGATTTGCTCTTCAAGGAGCAAATTCGTTCCTTTTAGAATTAACCCTTTTTGAAAGGGGTCCGTTGTTCATGGGAACAATATCATGGTCGCACCTGCACTGCACTTCCACAGTAGAAAAAATTCAGAGAACTGAAATATACGATTCTGGACGCAAATTAGTCTAACAAAACTTTTGTCAAAATCCATTGGCAAGATATTGACAGTTTCGTATTTTTCGCCATCTCTTATGGCTGGTCAGTTTGCAACAAATGAAAATTGCTTTATGCAAAGTTCGTTCTGACATAAAGTTCGTCCAAATCCATTCAGGTGTTCCTGTGATACTGCAATTTTCATGTGTTTGCTATGTTTAGTAATGGCAGACTGCCATCTTGTATGGTCCATCCTTTTTTTTTCTTTTTTTTGTAAAAAAAATAAATATTTTATTCAAGGATCATTCGGCTTAAATTTGATCAAAATCTGTTCAGTTATTCTGTAGATATTGGCGTCTGAGCATAAGTGGGACTCGTAAAGAGAAACAGATTTTTATTGGACAGTTTTGAAACCCAAGACAGGACTGACGTTCCGTGCAAAATTTGATCTAAATATAGCAGTTGATTCTGGAAGAATCGTTGATTTTGTAGCTTTTACAATTTTTAGCAACGATGACCATCTTGGATTCTAGATCTGGCTGAATTTCACCATTTCGAAGCCCCGCAGTCTGATTATGCTCCATATGAAATTTGGGAACCATGGATGCTGTGGTTCTGGAGAAATTTATTGAAAAATCTTTCACGCCAGGGTTGACGCAAATTTTCAACAGTAGGATTGACAACTCGACACAAATGTGAACGGACTGATGGACGTGTGGAAAACCGGACGCGTACATCGCGCCTTGCTCAGCAGGTGCGACAGTAACGGAGAAACATGGATGTGTACCCATACACCTTAAACAAGTGCATTTATACAGTTCCGTTGGCGGAGCATAGGAATGGTAATTTTGAGTTCCAGGCTTGATGCCTTGCGTGGCCCTCAATTGTAATGCTGCACGTTCATTCATATTTTTATTATTTTCATGTTGGTCTCTCTCTCTCTCTCTCTCTCTCTCTCTCTCTCTCTCTCTCTCTCTCTCTCTCTCTGTGTTACTGAGAACCCAGAGGCCGTGTTCTCTGATCATTTTAATGCCTTATTTTTTGCTACTTCATCCTTCTCTCCAACTTCTTGAGGGATGAACCTCTCACACTATAAAATGCGTGATAAGATGTGTTCCACGATACAACTTGGACACACTACACGCTGGCATTCATAACAGATGTAACGACTGCAACGTTTATCCCAGTGAAAGTGGTAGACTATAGAACTCGGTCGTTTTTTCGCATCATTCCTCCGGGGGGGGGGGGGGGGGGGGGGGGGGCGGGGGGGCACAAGACGTTAGAATGACGTCTTATTGATATCAGTACGACGTCACTATGACGTCGCAACAACGTCAGTAAGAAGTCATAATAAGGTTATAGTTTTTACAGACCCGACAGTTTGTCAGAATTCTAAGCCTGACTAGTTTTTCGAATGAAAATCATATGGTAAACCCATCGTCCTGCAGTGGCTTTTGAAATGCTGCTAAAAAGGACATAATATGGTCGACACCTCTTTGCAAGATTAGAATGCATTTTGGAAGGGCCTCGTGGTCCAGATAAGCGAACAGAAACTAACCAAAGTTACTCTCCCTTGTAAAACGGTTGAAATACAGCGATGTACCGATAAACCTAAATTCTGAGTAACTGCCCATTTGCACTGATCATGACTCATAGTTTATGCGAAGAGATCACATCAGACTGCACGGTAGCGCAAGCTAGTCTGAGTTTACTGTTCGTTCATGTCGTAACATACTCTTTCACCTGAAACTGTAGTTGTATTTCATAAGTGTGCATGTCCGTCTTTTTGTTCCTGTTATGATCTGTCATTTGAAATTCTTGCCTTGATTATATTTAGTTACTCTACTATCTATTACCTTTCGTGTAGGTGCTCCTATGTTGGCCGAAAATTCGTAATAAACTTCCTACATACTGTTGTATCTTGTTTTCGGCGGGTTCGAGAACAGCAAGCAAATTTTGAAAAATGACAATATGCATTTGTAATACACAGCAATAAGCATGAGCAAGTAAAAATATGTCGCAAATGCGCACATGATCTTGCGCAAAGTACTCAGAGTCTCTCATTTGTCACTCATGTTCATATACCAAGTGTTCGTTGACTGTTTATGCCAGAAAGAATGCATTGCACACATGCAACATTAGGTCTGAATGTTTCCTGCTGGGACAAGCCTTTTCACGCAACCCCTCACATACTGATATGCATATTTGTGATGCCGAGTGACAAAGGGTTCACAAAGCTTATAGAGGGCTTGAAAATATTGCGGTTCTGCAGTTTCAAACAGCCGCCTTGCAAATGCCGGGCTAGGGTCAGGTCGTACATTGTAGTTGTGACGCAAGTTAAGGGGCGACGACTAAGGGCGGGTAAACTTCAAAACGTCAGTCTGGACGTGTCTGTTGTGGCTGAGCACCTGATACTTAGCTAGCAATCCCCATCCTTCCGTTTTATCAATAAAATCTCAATCGAAAGTTAGTCGACCATCTTACAACAGGTATCACTAGACTGAAAATCTAGATTGAGGAGAAGACACGATTAAGTGCAAAAAATCCAAACATGAAGGATTTCGTACATGATTTTTGTCGATAGTCGTGTCATGATTTGTGTTTTGTTGCGCAGATGGTCGTAAATGTTTAAAAGGAATGCTGAGATGGTCGTAAATGCGAAAAGCTAGACCCCTCCTGTGAAAGATGGCTGTTTATTCTTGTAACGTATGAAGCTTCAATCTGATTTAACCGTGGTTGTAAAGAGCACTTACTAGGACACTCGCTGATGGGTTCAGGTTTGCAAATGATAAAGGAACAAAGGCGATGTATGCTACTTTGTGACGAAGTACAAGAATCTACACGGTTTTCTAAAAAAACAGGCTTGACTCGGTGAGTGCATCTTTAACGTCTCAACGGTTCTAGATAGAAGGAAATATGCCAAATATAATGGTAAAAACAGATCTGTAAAATATTTTGTTAGTGCAGAGATATTTAAGAAAAACTGTCAGAAAAAAAGTTGTTTACCTGGCACGCGCAGTTTCCCGCAATGTCTCGTACGTAATACTTTCGTGTCCGTAAATTTGCCTACATACCGTGATAGTGGTTGTGCGCGAAGCGCAAACTCAGAACAGCCTGGGCATCCTCCAAGTCTGATCAGACTCTGCGCCAAGCGCTTAAAGGGTAGCTAAGGGACTATGCTACGTCCACGCGGACAGCGAAGACTCTGATCAGACTGGGCGGCTGCCCAGGCTGATCTGAGTCTGCGCAGGCCACAACCACTTCGTGTCGCGGCTCATTTACTTTTCAAGAAAAAAAGGTGAGAAAATCGAGTAAGGCAATGGATTATCCACGTTATGTTCCCTGCGATTTTGACGAGCATCTCTACTGCTTGACAATTTCTCACATCTTCAGCCATATCCCTTCTAGGTGAATGAGAACAACTTCAGGGGAAGTAACGTTGTCTCTTTCAATTTTTCCTCCCTTCTCTTTTGGAGTCGTATAAGGGATAAAGTAGAATAGTCCATATGCTGACGCCCTACAGTCTCTTAAAGGTAATGTGCGTTTACCAGTCGTGTAAATAATCTCGCCTCAGAGACTGTAGAGCGTCAGCATATGGACTGTTCTACTTTTCCCTTATACGCTGTTTCTGCCTGTTTTCTTTGATAGAACCACCATTTGAAATAAGAAAAGAACTAATTTCCGCGAAAACATTGATTTAATTGATTCAACCACGTGTTTTGAGTCAATTTAATTTCATGAATGGCGGCTTCACTGTTGGGGCTAATGACTGTAAAAGGATTTCTAGAGCTTTAAAACGTCGCAGCATGATGCACAATTTTCTACCTGAATTCACCTTGAAGTTATACATAAATTAAACAGTACAAAAGTACACCAGTTGTCGGAAGGCTGGTGTATGCGATAGCGATAATCTAAATTATCCAAAATTGAAGAAATCAAGTAATTCAACTTGAAACAAATTTTTATAGTCTTTGTTGTGAAAGAGACTATAATCATTGCGTAATCTAGTGGTATAAGCTCAGCCATTGACGCGATTTCTTCTATTTACCGTGTTCAAATTACTGCAATAATCAGTGTTTAAACCATCTGGTTTTAAGTGAAAGACTAAAGTGACGCTATCTACTGGTACCACTACTGTTTATAGTGTTAAATAATCTTGTATAATTATCTTAAACTTTTTTACCATGTCATTTACACATTGAGCCATTCTCCGAAAACAGTAACGTACATCACGTACGAACAGAGAAGAATGACACCAGCAAGCACGTCGTACAAAGTACTCTGAAATTTCAATATTTTGCTGCTTAAATTTGCCTAGATATATACACTGTTGTTGCGATCAGAACATAGTACTCAGATCAGACTATCACAGGCTGACCTGAGAATTCATTGCTTGCACATGCCATAAATGACCTTTTTCCGAGACTCGACTCAAGCTTTTGTCTTTTAGCAACTGCACAGATCAGTCCTCTAGGAGAGACAACAAAAAGAAAACAAACCGTTTGAAGTCCGAAACGTACTAGTTAGGGCCTATTCGTAACAAATACGGCAGAAATTTTGTTTCAAATCGGTAACGATGAAAACAATATACCACGATAAAGGAAGAGAAAAACTACGAAGACTGTCGGCAAAATGTTTAATCCGATAATTTGTTACATCTGGGACAGCATAGTCTTAGAGGGTCCTTACATAAATATATCAACATCAAAGTTCAGCCCGGCAAAACTCGGCTAATACTTCTATGTAAGATCTGGCCGTTTCCAAACTATATTTCTAATTTGGTGGCCTCAGCCGAAGCATATAAGCACCGAACTAGTGTAACGTTTCTATAAAAATAGTCAAGGAAACCTTACACTCGAACACAGAAACGTTTCGCTCGGATTTAGAAATTCAACACCGAATGTCATCTAACACCGATTTAAGCATTTTACACCGAACTTTGTGTAATATTTATTACGGTTTAAGGTATCATTTCTTGATTGTGTAACACTACACCCAAAAGTGTGTAATATTGAAAGTAACATCCGTTTAAAAGAAAACATAACACTGCGCTTGGTGTAGCGAATTTTTTACAGTGTAGCTTTCATAAACCGGACATTCATTTTCACTGACATATGTCACAGACAGATAGACAAGGCAGGTGTATTTGCTTTCTACCCGTGAGCACCTGATCACACCTCTACTTTGGGGTCCATGTCTGGTGTATCTAAAATATTTCAGAATTGTCAATGTTTATGTGATTTACGAGTTCAGACTTATGATTTGGTACTTTGAACACGTTTTTCAATTTTATTCATATTCCAGGCCCCGATGTTATAAAACTTTTTTCATGCTCAACTGAGCTGAGCATGAATTTTTACCTGCCAATAAATAGCAAATTACTGATAGGTATAGTTGTTTTCTTGCTCAGTTTAGCTGAGTATGAAATTTCCTCTGCTTACGAATATGAAAATGCCAACATAAGTTGGCATTTTCATATTTATCAGCAGAGAAAATTACATCTCAGCTGAGTTGAGCACGAATTAAGATTTACAACCTCCGGGGCTGGTCTAGAGGGTTTTTTAAAAACAAAAGAAAACATACATTGTATCAGTATTACATTGGGGCATTTGAAACTATTTTCAAGGAACTTGAGAGCAAGTTCTTAATTTTGGTAGCTGGCGAGGATGTAAAAAAAACCCATGACAGTTAGATGTAAAAAAAAATGAAAAAAAAATGACAGTTTAATACAAACGGTAGAACTCCATGCAAAGCCTGAGGTTTGTTTCTTGTACATAGTATTTTGTCATTCAGTCTCAAAATAAAAAAGAAGGACCCTCCCATTTGATACTCTTTGTGGGGTCTGATCAAAATCAAAATGGGATAATGATTATAATATTCATACATAAATGACAGTGTGCCCTTGATTATTCAGGAGAGAAAACTTGCCCTAAAGGAAAGAAAATAATCCGCCCTGATAAGAAGAAGAAAAAAACCTTCTTATATACGTGTTCTACCTACTACTACGCATCCAATCTCGAGCATGCATATATACTGATAGACTGGAATCAGTCCTAAAGATATATATTCATTCACGTATAAATTCCAAATTCTTTGAAAAATGCTATGTTTTTTGTTATGAATAAGCAAGAAAAAATGAATGGGACTATTTCTAGTCTAATATACTGACTGTGTACGCACTACAGTGCCATGTTTATTGTCTGCTGTGGACTGTGTCCTGTGTCCTGTTTAATGTCTACTGCGTCCCGTTTACTGCTCACTGAGTATCGTGCAAAAGCTAGATGTGTGTGCGCATGCTCTCACAGTGGTGGTAAACTATTTTGCAGAAGGCAGAAGACAGTAAAGAGGACAAAGAAAAAAGTACACAGTACAGCGTAAACAGTACAGTTTACAGTACATAGAAAATAATAGCCCGTATGTGTGCATGCTCTTATGCATTTATAAAACTTCTGTTGTAGGAAACAGTACCGTAACAGGTCAAACAGCATAATATTGAGCCGCGACACGAGAAAACCAACAATGAGGTTGTGCACCCTGCGCAGACTCAGATCAACCTGGGCATCCGCCCAGTTTCACCAGACTCTTCGCTAAGCACTTAAAGGGTATTAAAGGGTCAAAGCTAACTCAATGCGGAGCGCGAAGGCTCTGATCAGTCTGGGCGGATGCCCAGGCTGATCTGAGTCTGCGCTGGGCGCACAGCCACTTTGTTGGTTTTGTCGTGTCGCGGCTCATGTGGAATTCCATCCTTCGCTGCAAATGATACAAATGTAAAATATTGAAGTGGTTAGGACACCGAAATTTTAACGACGCTACCAGGGGATAGACTTTAATGGCCCTTTCAGGCGGTATTTAAGCATGTTAAGTATGTTAACCGCAAAGTGTTCATTGTTGCAGCCATAATATTGGTTGGTTGCAATATATAGGTAACGCCTATTTCATGCAGTCAATTGAAAGGTGACTTTAGATTGATTCATACCTGCCTGAGCGAAATACCAACTAGAATCATTACGACCGTATGACCGCGTTCCTCAATTGTCATTTTCGCAATGATCGATGTTTTTCAAGTCACAAACTCGACTGTTTTAAACGGCAATCTTTCTCTATGTTAAACAATAGATTTGAGATGGAAGGTATGCAAGGGTGACAACCTACGTCATAGCACTGACGTCATAAAGCCTCGTCATAATCGTTTTATCAGCGGCCTTAATAAGGTAACTGTTTTGCATAAAGAAGGCTTGGCAAACACTGAAACAACCAAATATCTAGTCGATCTCGTACCTATAGATGTTTTGGACTCAATATTACCAGAATTCACCATAAAATACTTGCCTAATCTGATAACGCTTCACCACAGTGATCTGTATCGACTCTGCATTAATGCATGTTTATCTCAGCTGTCCACATCAAAAATTGTGGGAGGCGTTTTATAATTTCTCACCCTTTGAAGAACCATGCCCTATATATCTGGACCATATGTATATGTAGGCACCGACTCGCCGTTTTATCTTGGGTTAAAATCCTGTCTCTTAAATGTTACAACGGAAAATCTGTCAGAGTTTCTTCAAAATGGCCGTCGAATAATTAAATCTGTCACGCGCGCTATGACGTAGGTTGTCACCCCTTGTATGTATGTGACAGGCACAAGATATTTTATTATGAATACATATACTGTTTTGACACTGGAAAAGGCAACTTTTGAAAAAATACATAATTTTTTACTTTTTCGAAAATAAAGCAAAACATTTTCACTAACTGAGTAAATTGTTTTATTTTCATAAATTTTATAGGGTGTTACGAGGGGTGATCAGTAAATAATGGAAACACACATACATCTCATTACACATGTAGCTCTGTGTTAGAACAGTATTCTAGATATACAGTACCTATATAAGAGGAAGGCATTTGCCATATAATTAAGTTCCAAAGAGATGTTAAGGAATATCGTTTCCATTGCCATGGCAACGATGCCTTAAATTTAGAGGGACTTGGTCTTTAATTTTCGCAAATTTCTAGCTATAGTTCATCAGCGCATTGTAGAGTTACGATGTCATGCTACGCACTTTTCAAATACCAATCGTAAATAAATAGTGTTGTTGTTTAAAGGTATATGGATAAATAGTCTTATTATGTCTTCGACAACTAATGGTTTAATACATGTAACTGATTTCAGACATCTCACTGGTCACTACAGTATTTGCACTATTTGCACAGTTGTCAGTGGTAGCGTCTTTGTTGACATCACAACATTCTTTCCTTAGTTCTTGCCCATGTTCTCGGTTATCCTTTTAGTATACAGATTTTCATATACAATTTTGTCTCTCAGACCTCTAAGTTTTCAGTTTATCTGAAACAAAAGAAAGTTACATGTGCTGATCACTAGGACAATGTCCAACGAAATGTGCCTCATGACAACGATTTTTAATCTGTCTTCCGCTTTTCTACACTGTTGATTACTATCTCATATATTTATGGCCTTCTTTTTATTATCGTTTTAATGCATGGCTTTTTTACATTGTCAGAGGCGACGTCATGTGGTATTTTTTTTTGTTTTGCTTACTGGCAGGCTACCAGTGGTAGCCGTTTTTTTATTACACTTTTTTATTTTGCCGTCATATTGTGTTTATTGATTCCATATTTTAAATAAATAAACTACGGGTTCTTGTCGCAAAGATACTGGTTTATATTTTGAAACGGACTATAAGATGTGCCTGTGACAGATCCTCAAACTAGTCACCAACGAGCATTACAATACGAACGTAGAGTACCAGTGATGGCCATCAGGATTGCCCTGTGTTGAAAAATGCATTTTCAAAAACTTGTTGTGATTTTAAACTTTGATGATATGTTGTTGTTAGTCTGTGGCCTTTGTCACATTTTAACAGTTTTAGCGCGTTCGGCAGAGGCGGAATATAAGCAACAGAAACAGTTATCAGAAACTGACTTTAAAACTGTGACGTAGCCATTTCGTAGGCACACGCTATATATTACGTCGAAAACAAACATAAAACATTGACTGCCCAATGAAAATTAAGAAATAACAGCATGCTTTTTTCTGGTTTCGTACCTGATATTGTCAGGGTCACTGACGAGGCTTTATTAGCCGAAACTACGTAGTCTGGCCCATGTTCCTATTTCTGTATGTATTCTCTGCTCTTGAAGGAACTTTTTAAGATTTTAATTTTACCTCACTGCAGCTGGTGTTGTGCCGTGTGGAGGCCGTAAAAAGTCTCCCCGTACATCATCCATAGTGCAGATTATATTTCATTTACATCCTTTGAGATCAGAGGATAGATTCTGAGAAATGTAAAAATTGAGATCGATTTAGACTTATCTATTATTCTAGATCATCGTCTTTTATATTATTTGGATCCTTTTGAAACTAATCAGTCTTTGAATTGACTGCCCAATGAAAATTAAGAAATTACAGCATGCTTTTTTCTGGTTTCATACCAGATATTGTCAGGGTCACTGACGAGGCTTTATTAGCCGAAACTATGTAGTCTGGCCCATGTTCCTATTTCTGTATGTATTCTCTGCTCTTGAAGGAACTTTTTAAGATTTTAATAAATAATGGTTCCACGTGTGCGGTAATTTACAAGAATTTAGATACTTTTATTCAGGGTTGGCTGGAGGTTATACCTTTTCGTGATAGGTGAACACTAATACAGCAATTTGTAAATGTTTATTTCTGCATTTATTTTTGTGCGTGCAAGTGTTGTAGCACCCCGGAAAGACTATGATGTTGATATAAGGATAGCTTGGGGAATTGTTTACCTTTTACTTCCCAGGCAGAGAATTTTACCCATCGTTTTTGTGGGCGTGCATCTTGTTTCCTTATACAAAATGGCCGCATCTGAGACACAACAAATACGTAATTGCGAGTGCAGAACGCAAATGGCCACCACTGGTACGCGGCCACCGCTGGTCGCACGCCAGGAGAGCTACTCAGGCCACTTCTGTCCCCTACCTAGACTGTCAGTGTACGAGTATCCGCAAGAACAATTCTAGCCCACCGATCACAAAAATGGATTATAAGTATCTATCATGGGTACAGGGTGTGGATAGAAAAATCCGCCACGAGGGTCACTGTTCGCCATCACGAGGCTTGCCGAGTGATGCCGAACAGTGATCCCGTGTGACGATTTTTCTATCCACACCTCACACCCATGATAGATACTTTTTCTTGCACACCACGTTTTGTTTCAACTTCAGAGCTTGTTAAAATGCGTAATTCTAGTGCTTGACGTGAGGTTTCAATTTGATTCAGAAAGAAAGCGCCGCTTTCAACGACCGCCATTCGGCTCTTTACGTCAACGACTGGCGTGCATAAACTGACGTCATTTTACCGTCTTCGTGACGTCATCATCTAAAATGTCAACGTCACCTGACGGCGCATGTACGTGAGCTCCTATACAACAATGCATTAACAGCTCGTGATTTTTTTTCCGGTCCTGGGTCAGAACACCAGGGTAAGATAAGATTTTCTATCTCAGGTGAAAGGAATGGCAATTTCTATCCGGTGTGCAAGAATCTATTTTCTACATACGATTCACGTCGCATTCCGGAATGTGTGGACAGGAAAGACTCCAATGAGTCTGCGCAAATAAATGAGCCGCGACACGAGAAAACCAACATGGTGGTCCGCCCAGTCTGATCAGAGTCCTTGTTAAGTGTTCAAAAGATAGCTAAGGGCCTAAGCTACCTCCATGCGGACAGCGAAGACTCTGATCAGACTGGGCGGATGCCCAGGCTGATCTGAGTCTGCGCTGGTTGCACAACCACTTTGTTGGTTTTCTCGTGTCGCGGCTCAAATTGAAAATAAGAAAACTAGGTGTTTTTACATACGTATGTCTTTTGATATTGTTGTATTTATGTACAGGTCCCCTGTCTTGGACTGACGTGTCATCGACTGTACACTGTTCCTTTTTTATCAGTTGCGTGTCTCCCTCCTAGTCCCGCTACAAAGCCCTATGTATACCCTCTGCAAAGTAACACAAATGACCACTACGGTAAAATACAGATTCTACGGGAGCCAGGCTAGTCTACCTACATTCGGTGTCTTCAATCGGTAGAATTTTGTGATTGCGGCCTCACAGAGCAGTTTCATTTACATTTTAGCCGCGACACGAGAATTTCTGAAAAAACAACAAAGTGGTTGTGCGCCCAGCGCAGACTCAGATCAGCCTGGGTATCCGCCCAGTTTGATCAGGCTCTTAACTAAGCGCTTAAAGGGTAGATAAGGGTCAAAGCTACCTCCATGTGGACAGCGAAGACTCTAATCAGACTGGGCGGATGTCCAGACTGATCTGTGTCTGCGCTGGGCGCACAACTACTTTGTTCGTTTTGTCGTGTCGCGGCACATTTTACATTTTTGAATATACCACCTATGAATCCTGGTCAACCCTGGATCCGAGGTTATAAAACTTTAGTATAGTCTCAAACTCAATATAAAGCACACTGATTGGCTGCTTCCGCTGCTTCTGCTGTATCTCTTACTTGCGAAACACCTGTGTTCGAGGTTATAAAACTTGAGAATAATCTCAAACTCAAAATAAAGCACACTGACTGGCTGCTTCCGAGCTCATGCTCGGAAGCAGCCAATCAGTGTGCTTTATTTTGAGTTTGAGAATGTACTCAAGTTTTATAACCTCCGGGCCTGGTGACTGTAAACAGCAAAATTGAAAATCTGGCCAATTCGCACATCTGCGCAAGCTGGTTTGAGTATTTACAGTACGCACATAGCTTAATGTCCATTTTCACGGAAAACAAAGTGCGTAAACTTAGGCACTATAGCTCTTCCTTATGGGTTTGAGGAGTTTCAATACAGTTAGTTAATATGGGATTATTGTGCTCTTTTAGAGTGAATTATTTTATTTTCAGTTCAGAGTTCCACTAAAGTCGGTGCTAAGGTTTAAGAAGCCTTGCGCTATGATCAGAATCAATATAACCAAACACTGTTTTCGTTTCTTTTGTATCAAGTTCCTTGCTTCCACAAGATTCTTCTTTTCAGAATTTATTTCAAATAACAGGAAATGGAATAGAAATTAAACCATGGAAACACATATTCAAGTTTGCGATTCAGGGGCCGAGTGCACAAAGGAGGCGTAAACTACGCCGGCGTAGCTTACGAACGTCGGCGCAACTAAGTCTGTACTACGACTGTATTTTAATCCAAGTGCACGAAGCCATTTGTGAGTTATGAAGCTATTTTACGACTCAATTTACGACACGCCTCGGTTGTGCACACGGATTTTAATTCTGCGACATTTTTACGACGAACGTACGTCGGGCGTAAGCTTACGTTTGCTTTGTGCACTCGGCTCCAGGGCCAGTTGGTCTTAACTATGTGTGTAATTACATTCAGTAACGTAACTCCTACTCAACACATCCTTGCTTAATTGGCCAATGATAATTTAAGTTGTGTCGCGAGAAATCCTATCTTGAGGCATATAGTAGTTGCGCGTGTGCAGACCAGCTGCGCACATATGCAGTCTGTTCAGAGCTGGCACGGCTTCTCTATTTAATCATTGGACAAAACGTTAAACGCGAACTTTGCATGTTAAAACCAGACTGCGCAATATATGCGCAGTCTGGTTTTAAGATGCAAAAGTTTGCTTATTTCTGTTTTTTGTGATGGGTCATTTGAGGATGAAAACGTTTCATCTTTATGATATGATTATTAATGAACCGTGAACGTTGGAGCCAATCTTTATGCTTGATGAATACTCTCAATAGCGAGCGAAACAATTTTTCAAAAATCATCTTTATATTTAAATTTACTTTAGAATTGTAGATTCCCCATATTGAATCATACTTGTGTTTCTAACATGGCAGAAAGACTGCTCATAATCTGACTTTTAAGTTTGGACCCTTTATGACAACAAAGTATCGCTTTTGTCAAACGGACTTTTGCTTTTTATTCGTTTTGACACCTTTTAGATTCTTATCAGTCTTTGAATCGACTGCTTTATTAAATTTAAAATAATTACAGTATGTTTTCTCTGGCTTCCGTCACCAGATCATGTCAGGCTTATTATTGAGGCTTGTTACCCGAAATTTCGAAGTATTTCGAATGCGTTCTCTGCTCTTGAAGGAATTCTTTTAGATATTAATTGACTCGTCCGACAAATACATAGACTTGGCGGCTTTTATCATAAAAGACAGATGATGCTTACTATTGCACTATTACACACAGGGTATAATCGATTCCGCTAATTTTCGCTTCCTGCAGAGACTGTACATCATATTTGGCTTCCGCCGAGACTGTCCGCGATTTCTGCTTCCTGCCGAGACTTCTGTACATGATAAATGGCTTTCTGCAGAAACTGTCCGCGTGATTCTGCTTCCTGCCGACAGCCTCGGCAGGAAGCAGAGTCACACGGACAGTCTCGGCAGGAAGCCATTTTTCGAGGAAAGGAGCCCCTGCAGGAAGCAAGAGTTCGTGGACAGTCTCGGCGGAAGCCAATTATGACGGACAGTCTCTGCAGGAAGCGAAAATTGGCGGACTGGTTTACACCCTGTGTTACGACTGACATACAAACAAATACGAACAATACAAGCTGAGGGATTGGAACGGAAGCCAAATGCTTATCGAGTTCCTCTCCTCTCAGAACAGAACAGAACAGAAAACTTTATTCTATTAAAACTCAGGTCAGGTACATGTGGCGTAAGAGCACATAATATAATCAGACAAATAGCAAAGAAAAGATATTTTGGCCTACAAGAAATGCACAAAAACTGTTTACAAGAACTACTTAAACGCTATTAGGATGTAAACTTTGAAAAATTCCGAAAGCTTCTAATAGGGAGAAGAACTCTTTAAGCACACAGCTTCCGTTCTAATCCCATAGCTTGTACTGATATGTTATTTGTACATGTATGTATATATGTATGTCAATGGAAAAGAGAAATATATATGTTTAAACCAAAGCTTCTTTAATATTCCTATATTGTCAGAGAAAAGTGTATCTTTAAATTTCAATTGTTAGGTTTTGTATAAAAATAGGGCTTTAGGAGACGTTTACGTTCTGATTCAAAGAACTTACAGCATAGTGCTGCTCATCGCCTATTTCTGTTTTATACATAGTTGGCATACCCTTTCATCTAGCAAGGGTGTAGCTACCTATACGGCAAATACGCAAGTGCGTATTGAAATTTTGTCAAAATTGACAAAATTTCAAAACGCACCTGCATATTTGCATGCTGAAAATTTATAAATTAGACAAGATTTCAATACCGGTTACCAAAGTGGCTGAAATACTAGCTTTCCCTTCAAGAAGTAGAGAATAAAACATGGTTGTGCGTATTATGAAATTGCCCCTAGTTACGCCCCTGCCTAGTAGAACTTCTTCCCAGCGACCCGTCTCAATGGGTAATTCATGGTTACTAGTTCGAAACTTGATGAGTAAATAATGAGTATCCATTGAGTATCTTATCGGATCTTTTAAACCACACGAGGCTTATAATTTCCATGTCTTAAATGTGACGATTCAATAAACTGTATATTACATTCGTATGTCTTACAGTTAAATAATATTTTCATCTGTTTTTATATATTTTCAAGGGTCCTTCGCCACTTTTTAAGAGCCAAGGTTTGTTATTAGGCCTATAATAATAATGTACTGGGGCCGTATTCATAAAGCCACTTAAGTCGTTGCTATGCGGTTGCTAAGGCTAAATATCTATAAAGGAGATTCCCTACAACTATGAAATTTGGTCTGGAGGAAGAGTCTTTGTAAGACTGTTCCTCCAGAGCAAATTTCATAGTTGCAGGGAATCTCCTTCAAAGAAATTTAGCCTTAGCAACAGCATAGCAACCACTTAAGTCGTTTTATGAATACGAACCCTGGCCTATGGCTTTACAATTATTATCTGTACGGCCTCTTGTCTCTACGATCCATGGCTCGAAGAAAGTCTACTATGAGTTGAAAGAAACGTTTCTTATTGAACGTTGCGGAGCGTATCATGTGGTGATAAAAGATATACAATATAAAATACATATAATATAAATACATATATAAATACACATAAAATATACAAATTCGTAAAATCATTCATGTCCACTCGCCAGAAATACATACCAAAAGCTGTCATAGGTTTGACATTTTGTAATTTAGCGTCTGCTGTTTTTCTCAAGATCAGAAAAGGCAACTTCAATGGTGTTTGCATAGCTACAACTGCAGTGGAAAGATAAAGCTTAAGAAAGTAGTTCTGAAAGCCAGCACATGGCCGTATATTAATAACCAATCTTTGAATATTATGGGGAAGGTAACCAACCAGTCTAAAGAGATTTATTTCCCAAGGAGAAATAAACCCTCGTAGAGAAATGGGAAATAACATATTTAAATTGTTAGGGGAATGCATCAACTTGCCCCAGTAGTGGGATATGTTAATGCAACACTTGGGGCAAGTAGATAAAGATTTTTTTCTTGCTTTTACAAGTCCATGCAGTAAATTGACCGTTTTCATAGACAAATGGGGGGTTCCGTGCTTTCTAGTTAGATGCATTTATCAAAATATTTTAGCCATTAAAGTTATCTCCAGCAAAAGATATCTAGAAGGGATGTTTGTAAATATATATTGTACGATAAATGATCAAAACATTCTATACTTTTATTTCTGAAACTTTAGAACATTTTGAACAGGAAAACACCATTTCATTGTCATAGATGCTATATTGAATGAGCCAGGGCCCAGCAATTCGTACAATTTACATGTGCGTCCAGCGAAGACTCGGACAAGCCTGTGCATCAGCACAATCGGGTCAGAGTCTTCACTGTATGGGTCCTTGGCTATCCATAGAACGCACAGCAAAGACTCTGAGCAGACTGCGCAGATATGCAGGCCGACTGAGTCTTCGCTGTGCGCGCACGTAAATTGTTGGAATTGCTGTGACCTGGCTCGAATGCCATTGTATATTTGTTTGAATATATAAAATAGATACCATAAATCCGAAATGCTTAAATTATTGTAAATAGTCCTACATCAGTTAGAGATCAAACCCATCCAAATATTGTGAACAGCTCATGTAGGCCAATAGGATTCTATGGTGCATCAACATGCCCCGTGCTCATTGTATCAACTTGCCCCAACCAGCCGGGCCGGGTAGCGCAATCGGTAGGGCACCTGACTCGTAACTCAGAGGTCCTGGGTTCGAATCCCGGTCTGGCCACATACTTTCGTTTCTCCTTCCGCTGATTCAAGAAGGGCAGTTGTCAGTTACTGGCGAAAGTATGTGCACTTAGTACTGGTTAACCGCTTAGGAGGTCTAAGCCTGCCCAGGAATAGTGTGGTTAGGTTAACTGACCGTCCCAACATGACCTTAGTTGTTTACCGTGGACGTTAAGCATCCAATCAACCAACCAACCATGCCCCAACCATACCCCACGTGACATTCAGCAAGGTAGACAAATAATACACAATGTCTTCTTTCAGAAAAGCGTATGATTTTGAAGATGAAAGATTTCTCTACCTGTGTGCGTAAATGAATTATGAACAACCAGAAACAAATGCCCGCTAAACGAAAAATTGCAAAATACCTTTAAATTTACTAAGATGTGTTAAAAATGAACTTTTCTTCACCAAATTCTCATTTGTGGTCTGAATGCCGCAAACCTTCAGGAAAAGATGACGACTGACAATGACTACTTCTGACGTCCATAATGACGTCATTGCCTTTTTTTCCCAGTGCATCAACTTGCCTCGTGCGTCAACTATCCCAGTCCCCGCTATTGGAGGCGCCATGACCTCCTTGATCCCTACAATGTGGCCGTTCCTTAACTAATATCCGATGTGATGGCCTCAGTCGAAACTTAGTTAGGATTTCAAGTACCGTTGCTTGTGATTGGTCAACGTAAGGGTTTTACGCCGCTGACGAAGCTAAGGTTTAGTACAAAATACTGTATTTTCAATGTGTAAATGCTAAAACAAATTTAAATGGGGATAACCATCTCGAATACAGATATCTCCTAAATACAAAATGTCGCGAAAGTTTGACCTTGTCCAATGAGACGTCGCTTTATATCCGTAAGTGCATTAAAATTGTCAACATTATCCACCAACGCGGAATGGTGTCGGACAACATTATCTAGCGGGAGAGATACTTTCTGACAGTCCCCTTACCATGCTTACTGCGGGCAAGTACCAATGTGCTGTTAGGCACAAAATATAGGAACTTTACGGAGCCGGTCCATTTCTAAGTAGATCCCCGTCATTAAGGGCCTTTACCGGGGATGCAATGCGAATACAGCAGGCTGCAACATCAATACAAATAGGCTCTTGCTCTTTCCATGTTTGTTAATATTTTTATGAAATTTCATTATTTTTCCTTAAAAGTTTTCAAGTTTCAGAGCATACACGTTTTGGTGACAGAAGGACAGACGACCCGGGCAAAATCAATATGTCTCCCGCACAGCTTGTTTCTGTAGCTGCACAGGCTGGCGGATCAGGTCTGGAACCCCGAATAAAGGTTTTCTCGCGTCGTGGCTCATATCAGTGATTTGCCCTTGAGCATTGTAACTCCTGTCCCCGAAGTTCCAACCGTAGAACATATGCATATTATGTTACATATTAAAATTCCTTTCCACGTTTATAGAATTATGCAATACATTAGAATAATTGGTATCGAAAGCAAAATGCAAAATGCAAAAAAAAAAAAAAAAAAAAAAAAAAAAGAGAGAGAAAAGGGGGGGGGTGTATTTAAGCAATTTCAACCGCGTGCGTGCTATATGAAATTTGACTTAGTGAGTATTTGTCACATACGTGTGAGATATTAGTACGACATTTGTGACGTATTGGTACCAATTTGTCACGTGCTGTAAGGAATTGATACGAATTCTTCACAGTGTTGCATATACGAAGTATGACATAGCTATGCCAATTTTGAAGCGCTTTTAAAGGAAATAGTCAATCTATCATAAGTTAAAATTATTCATTTTGTCATATTTCAAGTGTTCAAAACAGGCAGCAAAATGTTTCCTTTTGCTGACTATCTATACGCTGAGCTTGATGAGCCGTGATACGACAAAACCAACAAAGTGGCATGTGCGCCCAGCGAACACTCAGATCAGCCTGGACATCCGCCCAGTCTTATCAGTCTTCGCTGTCCGCATGGAGCTAACTTAACCCCTTAGCCAGCCTTTAAGTGCACAGCGAAGACTGATCAGACTGGACGGATGCACAGGCTGAGCTGAGTCTTCGCTGGGCATACGTGCAACTTTGTTGTTTTTGTCGTGTCGCGGCTCAAATTATATCCCCCGAATTACTGTAGTATACCACCAGTCGAGCTAAAGACGTTAAACGATTATAAATTAAGTTTTCAAATCAGCGGTACTCTCTAGGTTTCCGCACGACAAAACACACTAATCTCCCATCTTTTGCCGATCAGTTGAACCACCGCGGGCGGTGTCCTTTTGATCTGTATATTCAGCTTTAACCCACACAAAGAGGTGTATGTCTAATTCGTCTCCGAGGGTTAATGTTTTGCCTTATCAGTATTTCTCAGCTGTTTTTATTATGCGACAATTTAACCGACTCTTATCCTTTAAGTGTGGTAAGAGCAATTTACCGCATATTAGCTGCCGTTTTATTACTTGATACTGTGTGATAAACCGTCACCCTCCTTGAGGACAATTAAAACTCATTAAGTCTTTGTTTAATATGTTAAGTGCCCAAACTGAGATAGCATTGATTACGCCAAGTGCACATCCTGGCTGCTGAGCGTGCGGCCCATCTGAGGAATACCGTATTTGGTTTAAACATAGTTATTTCAAACCTTTTTTTCAGTTGACATAATCATTGATACATTACAAATAATGGGATTGGAACGAAAGCACATGTACTTATAAAGTTCCTCTCCCTACATACATGTATTTCTAACATGTATACATCATGGCGACAGTTTGTAAAAACAACTGAACCAAATTATCAGGTAAATATACAAATGACATCATTTTTTTTCAAAAAACAGTTACAATCAGTGAGAAAAAAATAACACAGAAAAGTTTCCGAACATAAAACAAAAAGGGAAAAAAAGAACTGGAGAGAGATCAAGCGAAAAAAAAAAATAAATGAAAAATAAAAAACTTCAATATAAATAAATATACCGTATTTCACCAATTATAAGATGGGTTTACGTTTTCCCCTGCAAAACAATCCCAAAAAATCTAGGTTCGTCTTATAAGAAGGATCTAGATTTTTAGGACTTTTGAGGATGGAAAACCCATCTCATAGCAAAATTTCAGACAAATGAGCCCCGACACGACAAAACCAACGAAGTGATTGTGCGCCCAGCGCAGACTCAGATCAGCCTGGGCATCCGCCCAGTCTGATCAGAGTCATCGCTGTCCGCATGGAGGTAGCTTAGACCCTTAGCTATCCTTTAAGCCCTCAGCAAAGAGTCTGATCGGACTGGGCTGTTGCCCAAGTTAATTTGAGTCTGCACTGTGCGCACAACCACTTTGTTGTTTTTCTCGTGTCGCGGCTCAAATGATTTAGATATTTAGGGTCAATTCTAGAGATGCAAAAAAACCGTTTTATAGCCGAAATTCTACCCCCCCCCCTGAAAATCCGAAACCTTTATACTAGATAAACAGACATAGCCACCTATACAGAGCTCAGACAGGCTGCTCGCGGGTACATGTAGTGAGCATCACCCGCCATGTGTATGTATCTGAGGAAATAATCGGCGAAGTTGAAATCCTGTAACCTAAAGCTCGACCAAGTTCAAGTCGGGCCTGAAATAAGTTCAGAAGCGCCTACATTGCAGAGAAACATGGGTTCATTATATCTCATAACGAAGATTTAAAGAGTTTTCTCGTTTCAAATCGAAATAGCTTCTTAAATTCAATGATGTCAAGGTTTGAAGCTATTTGGGTATTCCTCCAATTCCTGGAGCACCATTTTAAATTCAATGATGGCAAGTTTTGAAGCTATTTGGGTATTTCTCCAATTCCTGGAGCACCATCTTATTCATCAGCTTTCAAAGCCCTGACAAATCAGACCTCAAATAGCTTCTAAAGCAGGGGCGTAGCTAGGGGCAATTACACAGTAAGCACAATCATGTTTGATACTCACTGAGGGCACTAATAGGGGGCTAAGCCGCTAAGATATTTCAAATTTTCGTGTCTATTGGCAGTTAGTATTAAAATTATGCCCAATTAACAACATTTCAGCATTTAAATACGCAGGGGTGTGTTGAAATTTTGTCAATTTGACAAAATTTCAATACGCACCTGCGTATTTGCGTAAAGGTAGCTACGCCCTTGTAAAGCGGGCGTAGGTTGTGTGCATTACTCTCAAATGCACAATCTGATGAAACGCATTACTCTGCGTAAACATGAAATTAAACGAAGTTAGCACTCGCCGAGCACTCATTGGCGCTCGATGTACCAGAACCAAACTGTACACAAAACTGTATAAACTTGGTACCAGAGCAACGAAGACGTTATCGCTCGCCATTTTGTGTACAACATATACACCTGGAAAAAAGTTACGCACCCCCAATTATTGTCGCAGAAGCTTAATCTAAACTTTTCACAACTTTTCACTGATAGTATTCCACACAATTTCTTTTCGTAATT
Organism: Ctena decussata; assembly: GCA_963989385.1. NCBI lineage: Eukaryota > Metazoa > Mollusca > Bivalvia > Lucinida > Lucinidae > Ctena > Ctena decussata. The sequence continues at coordinate 2,728,059 of OZ022504.1, read as the reverse complement.
GTTAAGCCTTGATATTCTGCTTCTTGATATCCAAGTAAATGGACATTAACTGATAGTAAATCGATCAAAAATTTTGATTCAAAGCGGACGCTATGTTTTCAACGAAAAAGGTGGCGTGTTTAAGTTTGGGGCTGCTATCAAGGAGCTTCGTGGTTCATTGGTTGTTGATATCCAAAAGTTACAGATTTAACAAGCACATGAAGACTAAGCTTAAAACAAGTTATGTTTCTCAATGAGTCCGTGAATAAAAGTGTCAAGTTCAACCCCTATATAAAATTGGACCGATTTTCTATTCCAGAAAACAGTACCATCTGTTTGACAAATGATGACCCCAAATTCAGTCAGAACATGTTAGACGTTCCGATCTTTGAGCTGCATGCAAAAATAATTGCAACGCCTGGTTTTTCTTTTTACGATGCTCGATGGAAAAAAATGAATTTTTGCTGGGGGTGCTTAACCTTTTTCCAGGTGTATAGTTCGTTGTCGAGCACGCCACAGAAATGTGTACAATCACAAAGCGCAAACCACCAAAAATAATAAAAGAAGAAAAGTGAATCAGAAACCAAAAGACTGACTCAGTCTTATAAAGGAGCCGTGCAACAAAAAAAAAACCGCCTCAGAGCAGTCGGTCGTCGATTTTGTGCATATACATGTACAACCTATAACCCATTTATGGAGATGCATTTATGCCTGGGACATAGGCAAAGAGTCCCTATCCACCTAAGATGCCACAGACACAGAACGTGGCGACTGACCAGAGTCTACCAGCATTTTTGTCAAAATTTAATGATAAAAAAAGTAAATAAATCAGACACCCAAAAAATGACAGGACCGCGCTTCTTTTCTTTAACAGAAACTAACAGAAACATATCCGGTAAACTATTAATATACAAGGGCTGTTACTAAACGAAAAATGAGTCCTAGTTGCCAAACCACCTGGTTATCGTGGCTAAACGTATTTGTTTAGCCACGATGACCAAGTAGTTTTGAAACTATAACTCTTTTTCGTTTTGTAATAGCCTCTTTTTCGTTTTCTACCAACCTTAGAAACATAGTTAACCAGGTGTGAGAAAAATGCAGTTCAGCAGTGAACTGTTTTCTGAAATTGCTTTCAAATGTCCTGTTCCGTCCTCATCTCGATATGGCCACGGTCGCTGCTGAAAAAGAAGGGTAGTAAAAAGTTTGTTAAAATGACCGCACTAATATTCTATTGATTTTCCTAGATCATTAGATCAATAGATTTGTATGATAGAGTAGGTTTAGTTTAAACATTTTATTGCCAAATAATCTAATACAGCAACTGGGTTGGACCACAAGTTCTTACAACATTAATTACGGTCCTCCCCATACATTTGTATAATACATAGTTACAGGCAATGGCATGAAAATTAGACATACTGTAAGAAAGGTGTAAATTCTATAGAGCTCAAACATACAATAAGAACAAGGGCGTAGCTACGTATACGCAAATACGCAGGCGCGTATTGAAATTTTGTCAACTTGACAAAATTTCAAAACGCACCGGCGTATTTTCATTTTAAAATGGGGTAAATTGGGCAAGATTTTAATACAAACTGCCAACTGACAGTAAAAGGAAAAAACTTAGGGGGTTAAAATCCTGGATTTCCACTAAAGGAGTACGGAAACATTATTGTGCGTATCATGTCATTTCCTGTAGCTACGCCCTTGAAGAAGATACATGTAGGAAACATATACAAAGAAAGCAGCAACAACTAGTGCAGCAAACGTAGTGTAGGTTACATGGCTAAATCAGCAGTTTTGTCTGTTAAGACTTATGTTGTAAGAAAAATGAAAACAGTAACATTTTGCTCAGTTACTTTGTTTGCCCTGCCCTAAATACTATTAGCAAACGATGGTCATGTAAATCAGGACAAAAATAACCGCACTAAATGTAGACTAAAACATATAAAAAAAGATCTTAGTGTAGGTAAAAAAGTGTACTCTAAGGAACTAACACAACATTTTACTTAGTATTTAAGGAAGACAATAAAAGATGAAAATAGCATTGTTTTATACAATGTTTATGCTATTTCAAGTTCACTTTGATATCGACGTTGCATTTACGATTGCAGGGACCCCCGCTTCTCCGGTCTTTCGATAGAGACTTTAAAACGAGGTCCCGTCTTCATATGACCTCGTTGTTGGTGGGACGTTAAACCCGAGTTCACTCACTCACTCACGATTGCGGGGCTGAGGACGAATATTGGTCATGAAAGCCTTAAGACTGAGCAATCTTTCAGCGATTATTAGACTGTATGGATAGGCTGTGGTGACTAACATGCCTTAACGTTCAGTGTATAAACGACTACATGTAACACAAATTAAAGTCCATATTTAATGTAATTATGGGTCCGGCAAATGCAAAGAGGCCGCGGTAACGATAAAACAGTCAAACAGAGGATATACAACGGCATAAAATGCATAGTATCAGTATGTGTAAGTAGTTTACAATTAAGAAGTAAAGTTCCTTTTTTTTCAGCGTTCATCGTGTGATGAAGCAAGTGGGTGGAGCTAAGTGGGTGAAGCGCTTCTTGTAGAATTTTAGCGACGACCAAATGCTTTTTCAAACGATGAACGCTGAAAACAAGTTTTTTAAAACTCTTATATTTGCACTTTACTTTAAGATCCTTTCTGTGCCGTTTTCGTGGTATTTTAGTGTAGAATTGCAAAATATGGGTCGAAGAAAAGCTAATTACGACGTGTTCGGCCATAACGTTAAACAGCCGTCGCCGTGACGTGGCGTAAATCTAACATTACATGGACCAATCAAGACGTTCGTTTGCCTTAGACGTCGCTTGACGACAATGTCACATGATCAACTGACGTTCATCGGTGTATGAAGCAATTTGCTCTGTAAGATTTACCTAAGGGTAGTCTGTGGCAAATGTAAATATTTTGGAAAGATGTAGTAGCAGCTAACTGATTATACCCATGTTACGATGAAATTGCTATTGACAGTCGACTGGTAATAGCCATTTTACATCAAAATAGATATTACCACTCAACTGGTAGCTTCGTAAAAGTGTGAAAATCGCTATCACCAGTTGACTAGCAATTTGGCGATCGCTACATCCAGGAGACTGGTAAAGCTACACCGTTTTAACTTCGGCATGGTTCTGATGTGTGTGTGTCTGAGTGCACAACCATTGCAATTCCGACTAAATAGGGTAATCCGATAAATACAAACAAACAAACAAAAAACACCCAAAAACATCAGCACGATCGAGATCGAACATGTATTGATACCCGGCAAAAAATTTGCAAATTCGAATACACAAAGAATGAGTGTGACAGATTCGCGCAAAGAAATATTTGAACCCGCCACCATCCCCCCTCTCTCCAACCCCCCCCCCCCCCTTCCAACACACACACACACTGAGACAAATATATATACTACAAAAATTTGAGTAGGGAAGCTTCGAAAGAAAAGAAAATGCCAAACAAAAAATTCTAACTTTGCAAATCCGAGTTGAGTACGATAACATTGCAAAGCCCATAAAATGAACAGACTAGTTAGGTTTCGATTTCGATTTGAATTTGGCGTTGCAAAAGCATTAAACATGCAATTCAAAAGAATGGCAAATCTAACTGAATAGATGCCAAACGAATGAAATGCAACTCGTGACACATTCTAAATGCTGTCGGCTACTTCTGTTACTTAGAACTATGTTGATTTTAAGAACCTGTCGCAGTTCGGTGCACCATAGATTAGGTACTGAATACGCGTTCAACAGAGAATTAAATCATTTGAGAATGAATTACAGGTTTGAGAAAATCACGCTTTTCCATTGTAAGAATTTCGTGTAGCATCTCTTATAATTCGAGAGGAGCATGACATACACTGTATGCCATGCTCCTCTCGAATTATAGTGAGATGACATTATTGATCTCTTACCATAGCAAGTTTGGAATTGGCAACTGCTGTGCATAACGTTGTCTCGATGACGTCAGCTACTCTTAATCTCTATGGTAATAGATATATGTCGTCATTGGTATCGAAACATGGCATACGGTTTATGCAATGCTCCATCATTTTTTCGATTTATTACAAGCCGATTGTATTTTTTTTCAATAGAAACTTCAGATTTTTTCAAACACATAATAATTCAAAAGTCATTAAATCCGTGTTGTTCATATTAGGAGTAAATACGAAATTTGCACACTGGAAATTGGTCAATATTTAGGATGAGTTTCAAAATTGTTCACACTGATCTGACATTCAACTCAGGCAACGAAGGCAACGTACATGTATGCTATCGAAAATATGTGACAATAAAACCCGATTTTTTCGAGGCGCAGCCTCGTATAATTTTGATATTGTTCCACATTTCTCAAGATCCCATTGGTCAAATAACGCGTATGTCAAAATGTAGCCGATAATATCAAAGGTCAATGAATATTTAATCTTCGTTTTTTTCTCGCCGTACTGCACTATGAATACTAGCACTCTGTCTTATATTTTACAATAGAAATGTTATCGAAAACAGACGCAAATATTCAAAACTTTCTTTTTTTCATCGTATATCTACTTTCGATTTCTACTTTCGGTTTAATACACACAAACAAACAAACAAACAAACAAACAAACAGTGCAACATGTTGATAACTATTTTTAAATCAGGTCAAATTCAAGATTGACCGCGGTCCATTTTGGAATTCCATATTGGACAGCTCAATTTTGAGATAGGTCGTTGTCGCTACCCAGTGTAAAAATTACGGTTGTGGATGCCTACCGACATAGCTTACTACATGTACATTGTAATTCATAAAAGTTATTGTCAAAATTTCAACAAGAGACATATAACAAAACACGCTTCCATTTAATCTGCGACGATTATCTGTTTTTGTTTCTCATACACTGTAAAAATCGCGCTTAGCTGTATAACACAAGTGGTTACATGTTTATTTGTTTTAAGATGACGAAAAGTCTGCTAAACACGCTTTATTCTTTTACGCGTTTCGGAAGAATCTCTCTTTTCCCCTCTGAAGACCGAAAGAAAGAGACGAAAATGTTGACAGAGGAAATTTTCAAAATAAAAGGTAGATATAACCAGTTTTGTACATGTTTAATTTCTAAACATAAACCTAAACATGTTGCAAATCGAACATGTTACGGTTTAAACGCATGAAAAAATCGGACTGCATTTGTTGCATTGATTCTAAACACATTTTTACAGTGATACTACTTAACCTAAATACTAGTTATCATTCTTACGGACTCAACAGTTTGTTAGAAATCAAAGCAAGACCAGTTTTCTGACATATGCGGCCTTGTATAAAAACAGTGCTAAAATAAAGTTTCTTCACCAATTCGTTGTCACGGTCGTTGTACTTTCACCAATTCGTTTTACAAGTACAACGATCATGACAACGATTTGGTGAAGAAAGTTTATTTTTGCACTGTATTTTTACCAAATGGAATTTATAAAAACAAAAAAAAAACAAAAAAAACAAAAAAAAAAACTGGTCTGAGTAAGAAGCGCAGCCCCGGATCTAGGATGTGGGCTTTGGGTTTTGAGCCCCGCCACCTGGGCCTAGTTAGATCAAAATATATGTTGTAAGATCTCACAACATATATTTCAAGGCACAAAAAGACATTAGCGAATATTCGAATCAAATTGATCCCTAATTATGTCATATATTTCCAAGGAACCTCCCCCCCCCCCCACACCCCCTGCCCACACATACACATCTCCCAGTCTCACCAGTTATACGTGATGGTCTAGATCAGCGCCTGAAGCGTAACAGCTGTAGGGTTCGTATGAATAATATTTGAAATTAGGTAGTATGCGAAAGAAAAATCGAGTTTTATGATCTGAAATTTTCGTTGGCACGTACGTTGCCTATATTGTAAAAATCGCGCTTAGTTATAAAACACAAGTGGTTACATGTTTAGGTGTAAACGTGTTTAGGAATATGTCATATAGTTAAACATGTACGCCTTTTCTATTATTTTCCCAGACAAAGTCTGCTAAACACGTTTTATTTTGTTACGCGTTTCGGATGAATCCATTCTCTCTTTTCCCCGTTGAAGAACGAAAAAAAAAAGAGACGAAAATGTTGACAGAGGAAATTTTCAAAATAAAAGGTAAATATAACCAGTTTTGTACATGTTTAATTTCTAAACATAAACCTAAACATGTTGCAAATTGAACATGTTACGATTTAAACACATAAAAATCGGACTGCATTTTTTGTTAGGAATCTAAACACATTTTTTTACAATGTGTGCTGCATGCATGTGGGATTTCCTACATGTACTATTTGTTTTACTGACTACTTGTCTGAATACAAAATCAGTGTCTAAATCATTAAGAGTTGTTCTGATTATTTAAAACATCGAATTCATATAACCGCCAGGTGTGAAGTAAAATTTATCTTTTTAAAAACAGATTTTACTGACAAACTGATAATTCAAGTGGCCTTCAATTTTCTATTAAGCCATCACCTGCTGATCTAACAAGGTATATGATAAGTTCGTGCAAATAAAATAAATCTTCACTCTTTAGGAGTTAAAATTCAAAACATTTGAATTTGTTAAAACTGTGTAGATCCAAACGAGGTGATGCGGTTCATAATGAGCCTCATCTTGATCTACACTGTTTACCCTCTTGTCTTTGAATTCTCGGCATGAAATAACTTGGGCAAAACATGTTTTTGTTGAAGACGTAAACTGAGTCGTCTACTTTTTTGCGTTTTGAGGGTTAAGCATTCAGGATGTGCTGTGACGCAATCCATTTTTTTCCCTTTAAGGTCATACATTTTAGCAATTAGGTCGGTGTTTTGGAAAGTCTGTTCATTGGTTATACAAATTGTGCATGCACGTTTCAGTTTGTATTTTACATAGGCAAAATTAGAATTTTAACTTAGAGCATTTTAACATAATTTTACTACGGTATCTCTGCCATGCATAAACGTTGTCGATATATACGACTTTGAGGTCGTAAAACAGTAATTACCAAAATATTAGCCCACAATAAAAAATACTTTAATTATCCTAAAATAAAGACAGACCGGGTTGATTTTCCCAGTCCGACGTGGTGGCACAATATTTTCCCTGGAGCGGCAAACAGTGCGGATCCTGATCAAACCGTTGTGTGCCCACAATGCTTGCTTCAACACTTGTTTTCATATATTCGATGTCATTTCGATAATAAAATTATCATTTTGTTTCACAGTAGGTTTGCGCAACATTTAGGTCAAAATATAACAAACCTTAAAAGTCTCTACAGTGAATTCTTCACATATTTATTTCAATGACACTTGTTTTCTTTGGCAAGTTGAATTGATTTGAATTAATCTCAATTACTCTCACTCCATTGCTTCCGAGTGACTTTAAAGATTCAATTAAAAATCAGCCAATCGCGTTACAGATTTATCGCTACTGCCTCAGCACGAGGTGACCCGGCGCGTGATGAGGTCAGATAGATTCTCTTATCCAATGACAGGCGGTTATCACACAATCGCGCATGTCATTTACGGTTCGTTTTGACAGCTGCATTTCAAATACAGGAATGAAATCCGAGTCTGATCAGAGTGACGTGCGGCTACTCCTCCTAGTTTACGAATGTATGATAATAGCCTCAAAGCTTTGAAGATATCAGTAGCTATTTGATGAAACTGACACTAGACAATTGGCTTAAGTCATCACAGCGCACAAAGAGTGATATATGATATTTATGTTAGCATATGAAAACATGCTCAAAGCTAAATGAGAGAAAGTTGGAATTGTAATTAGTGGCGTGGAAGCAATCGCAGGCCACAGCAGCCAATGATTCTGGAATCAGATGCGATGTCCTTGCACCGTTTGTTATTCTGGTCGAGCTAAGCGATTAAAAAGTATTCGTTCATTTAAAGTTTTATCAGTTAGTATAAAAGCGCCACAATCAGAAAAGAATACAATTAAATTTAAGATAATTTAAGTGATTGACAATGTTTGAGAAATAAACAATGAGCAGACCCGGGTTTAATTTTTCCATAGACTCGCTGATGGCACCATCACTCGCTTCAAGATTTGGACCAATGTATGGCTACTTCTTCATGCCACCCGGACCGATACCACAAGTTACATCATCTTCCGGAATTCAATCGGAGACGGGACTGTCATCTGCAAACTTTCCTTTCTCACCTACCGCCTTTTCGGGACATCCGTTTTATGGAGCTGCAAATCCATATTATTCAGGACAAACTCAAGGATTTGGTCAGTTTCGAAATTTTATGCGCAAGGACTCAGAATCGCCGGGTACGGACTCAGAAAGCGCTTACAAAGATTTTCACCCTTTGAATTCAACTTCAGAGGAGTTTTCCTCGGAACCAACAGATCTAAGGAAGTCTCACAGTCCAAACAACTTAGAAAGGGACGAAGAAGAGGGTTACAAAAGTGAAGGCTCGGACACAGGTATTTCTTTTTATGTATTTTATATTCACGACAGGCTTGTGCGCAGATTTTTGAAGGCAGCTGAGAGGGGTAGGGGAGGGAGGGGTGCGAATTTCAGGAAATTAAATTATCAAAAGGTAGTGCCAAAGCTAAGAAAACCTGGCCTCGAGGTTATAAAACTTTTTTCGTGCTCAACTCAGCTGAGCATGAAATTTTCTCTGCTGATAAATATGAAAATGCCAACTAATGTTGGCATTTTCATATTCATAAGCAGAGAAAATTACATACTCAGCTAAACTGAGCAAGAAAACAACTGTACTTATCAGTAATTTGCTATTTATTAGCAAGTAAAATTTCATGCTCAGCTGAGTTGAGCATGAAAAAAGTTTTATAACCTTGGGGCCTGGATTCTGAGGAAAAGTTATGGGGTTTATACTCAGTTTCTAGCATATAACTGCATGATTTTGAAACAATTGCTGCATTTGGGACGGGCAGGGGGTGATGGGTGGGGTGAGGGGCGGGGTCGCACCTTCCGCATCTCACCCTTCGTACGGACCCTTAGAAATATACTCCTCGTCAAAAGTTTAGCATAATGTAAAAGTAAATAGCATTATTATTAAGGATAATAATAATTGAACTCTAACTTTCTGTGCAAGTTATAACACCAATAATTAACCATCGTGATATTAGAAAGTTTGGTTTGAATAATAGGAACCCTTGCCCAAAGCGGGCACATCCGCATATGTCCATAAATGTTCATTTTTGGAAGAAAAATATCGTCGTAGTGCTTCACGAGTGACTTTTCTGTCATACCAATTCAACGTCTGGTAACACTAAATGGTTTTGGCGATAATGAAATTACTACTTTTATAATCATTAAACAGAAACATTATTTTTTCTCTAAAAGGGTTTATTTGTGGGGCTTTTAATTCTGCGCTTGTTTTGTGCAGTGCTTACTCGCACCCATTTAAATTTGGTGTTTTTACGGTGCTAAAGCATCGGCGTTGCTGGCAGAACGCGTGGTTCATCATACTGAAAGTTAGAACTAAGTTATTATGATTTGAAATAGTCCTGGCACTTTTAATTAAAAAATATGCTGTACTTTTGGCGAGGAGTATATTATATCAAATCAAAGCACTGCAAAAACGAGGATTTAATAATAATTTAAGACATTTTTGATCAGTCTGAAGAATGCTGGTGTCGCCTTTTTCGACTTGAAGGGCCTTAACATACGGGCCAACAGTATATCTTTTTATTAGGAATTCTGTATTATCATGTTAAAATGTCTTCTGTCTGGAGCGATTTAACCTACGTAGCGCCAAAGTTTACGCCTGCAAAATTTCATAAACCAGATATTCGTGCCTTTGAGACATGAACGATGTCCCCATGCAGTGCCTGTCACTGGGCTGTGTACATCACTATAAAACTGTCTATTATCAATGAACGCTTTTGAAAAAGTGTGTCCTGTTGTTCTGACTCTGAAAATGCTGCATTTTGAACAGACCCAGCAAGCACACAACGATGAATCAACATTGAATCAACGTAACGTTGAATCAACGTTGATTCAATGTTGTTGATTCAAGTTAAGTGCCAGTCGGATTAATTTAATCTCTATGAATTTTTCATAAACATTTTCCATACATTTGAATAAAGTCTGAGGTCATTCTAGACAATAACTGTCCAAAGTTTATCTTAAAAATTAGCTGCTAGAAAATAACAAAATAGCTATGTTTTAAAAGAAAAAAAAATCATCAATTTAATTAAACTAAATCGATATTATAACAAATGCTGCTTACAAAAGAAAAAAATCCCAAAATAACTAAGCGGAAAAAAGCTCCAGTTTTGTCAAATCTACAAAATGCACATCTGCACTATATCTGAGCCGCGACGTGACAAAACCAACAATGTGGTCGTGCGTCCAGCGCAGACTCAGATCAGCCTGGGCATCCGCCCAGTCTGATCAGAGTCTTCGCTTTCCGCATGAAGGTAGCTTAGTCCCTCAGCTACCCTTTAAGCGCTTAGCAAAGAGTCTGATCAGACTGGGTGAATGCCCAGGCTGATCTGAGTCTGCGCTGGGCGGACGACCACATTGTTGGTTTTCTCGTGTCGCGGCTCATCTAATATGCTTACGCAAATGCTCAGAATTATTATACAGAAATATGTGAAAAGAGTTGACAACATCAATGCTATAGCCTAAACTAATAGGCCAAGGGCCTACTGTGCTTACAGTAGGTTCAGGTTGGGGTTTTATGTTTTTTTCTCTCGTATATCGTTTCTTGTTTCTTTTTCTCTCTCTCTTTGGGAGACGCACGGGCAGACGGGAGCAAATCTTTATATCCCAATCTGTTTTCACGGGAGGTTAAAAAGTTTCGTCCAAGCAATATCATATTTAGAATTCACAGACCAGAGTGAAAACAGGGTATATCAAGATGAGGCGGCTCGTAATGAGCCGCCTCATCTGGTTCTACGCTGTTTATAAATTCGACTAGGTTCTTCTCAGGCGCTTTAAGGGTTGAGAAGAGTTTGTTGCCTAAAATAAAACCAAGTATTCAGTTTCAATATTAGCATACTCAGTATTTATATATAAATTTAATTTGTCTGCCTGCAGTTGGATCTTCTTTTAAACAGTTTTAATTTACATCGTGCTTGCAATTTATTTTTGATTTTTCCGGATAACACTGTTTTATTTAGAAATCTCAGGAATCTGGAATAACATTTATGATATGATAACTTTTGTACTGTCGATTTAAAAAAAAACTGAGCTAGACTATCCAATAAATACGCAAATGAAAATAGCCACATGACAGGTATTTACATGTACAGATAAAAAAGTAAAAAAGGTAAAAATAAGAGTAAAAATATTTCTGTTCATTACATCTGTTATCATTCTAATCAAAGAAAATATACATGTCAATCTGTATGTAAGGGTTTTTTCTTCACTAAAACTTGACTCACTGAAATAAAAGTTTTTGAACTCTTTTAATCATCGAGGAAAATTTCATCGGAAGTTTTGCCACATGAAGAATAGATGAACAGATATTTCATCTAACTAGATTTTCTAAGTTGTGGATAATAACTTCGTGTATGTAAAATAGATGGCAAAGCTTGCATCTGATCGGAGTCCCTTATTCCTTCGGACAGGTCCCCCTTCCTTTTACCTAGGTAATGACGCAAACATATTTCGATTTTGCTGCGCAAAAGTATTCAGGAAGTCCCCAATGCCATTCTGTAAAGACTCTTTCTTTCTTTTAGTTTCTAAGTAAATTTCAGTGGAAACAATGTATAACAGGATGTTTCAGTTAAAAAAGTGTAAGATTTTTTCATTGCAGACCATATCAGACGAAGGGTAACTAAGGTGGTAACACTACAACTACATTTGAGCCGCAACACGAGAAAACCAACAATGTGGTTGTGCGCCCAGCGCAGACTCAGATCAGCCTGGGCCTTTGCCCAGTTTGGTCAGACTCATTGTTAAGTGCTCAAAGGGCAGCTAAGGGTCTAAGCTACCTCTGTGCGGACAGCGAAGACTCTGATCAGACTGGGCGGATGCCCAGGCTGATCTGAGTCTGTGTTGGCCGCACGACCACATTGTTGGTTTTGTCGTGTCGCGGCTCATTTATGTGTTTTACTTTAATATCAATGCATAAGATTCACAACCATGTTTATGCCAATTGTTCATGTATAAACAAATTCTAAAAACGAGGACTCTTTGGACGCTAGCAACATACCAAAACATGAAAGTATCAGACTCGAACTTATAGGGTCTGTTCATGACCAGCAATGAAACGTGCTTCATTAAGACTGGGAAAAAATGAAATAGAAATGAGCCGCGACGCGACAAAACCAACAATGTGGTTGTGCGCCCAGCGAAGACTCAGATCAGCCTGGGCATCCGCCCAGTCTGATCAGAGTCTTCACTGTCCGCATGGAGTTAGCTTAGATGCTTAGCTACCCTTTAAGCGATTAGCGAAGTGACTGATAAGACTGGGTAGATGCCCAGGCTGATCTTAGTCTGCGCTGGGCGCACAACCACATTGTTGGTTTTCTCGTGTCGCGGCTCAAATAATCAGCAAAATTATATATACATGTATGAAAAGAAATTTGATAAAAAAAGGAAATAAATCAAAGAGTTGATTCCAAAAACAAATGAACAAAACAATTTTCTTAGCGGAGACCATGTAGTCAACTTATAAGACTAAATTCACTAATATGCCAAAACTTGAAGAAAAAAAAAATCCAAAGAAAACGAAAAACAAATTAAAAAAACAACGATACAGCAATAAACACATTAACACAACGCTACAACAATCAGATACCAAACACAGGTCTACATGAACAGTAGTCCCCGTGCTGCACCACGTGAAAATGCATTACAAGTGACGATACTGTTGGTGGGTTGTTTGTTTGGGTCGGACTCACGGTTCCCAGAGACAGCACTTTCTTCCTCACTAACGAGAGGCTAGGCTAAGGGAACTGAGATAGTATGAAACATTCGAAATAGAAGAATATCAGCACCTGCTGCAAGCACAGCAGACCCTTGTCCACCCTTGGCCAGTATCGGCAGGACACCACATATGCCGAAAGGTCCACGGCATAGAGACAAGAAGGGGGCAAATATATGAAGACCAGTAGACTCGTTACTGCCGCCCAGCCCTTTAAATAATTCCTGAAAGAGTCAGGCCCAGAGGTAATAAAACTTGAGTACACTCTCAAACTCAAAATAAAGCACACTGATTGGCTGCTTTCGAGCATATGCTCGGAAGCAGCCAATTATTGTGCTTTATTTTGAGTGCTTGGAAGCTGCCAATCACTGTGGTTTATTTTGAGTTTGAGATTATTCTCAGGTTTTATAACCTCGAACCCAGAAGTTTCGCAAATAACTATACAGAACAAACTTCAACATACTATATATGTACTTTATTTATATGCATACTGCATTTATTAGAGCATAGAACTATTGAATGAGATCCATGATAAAATTAATTGATTAAGACAAAAATGTTTGGGAACTATGTCACGGACTCTTAAAAAATCTCACGCCCGGGCCGAGGATCGAACCCGGGACCTTTTGATCTAAAGTCGAGCACTCTACCACGTCGCTATAAAAGCCGGCTTGTACTGCAAGGCAGTACAAGTGTATCTTATATCTAACCTATACCCTGTGACATTCTCCCCCTCCATATTGAATTCGTCCTCGAATTCTCAGAAGTACAAGAATCACTGGAAATGAGACTTAAGGAGTTCTAATGCACATGTGGATCATTTACGTTGGGCGCCATTTGTTACGGACTCTTAAAAAATCTCATGCCCGGGCTGAGGATCGAACCCGGGACCTTTCGATCTAAAGTCTCGCACTCTACCACGTCGCTATAAAAGCAAGGCAGTACAAGTGTATCTTATACCTAACCTATACCCTGTGACAACTAGACAATTTGATACACGAATTTCGGCTTGCCATTGTATCAGTGATTTCACTCGTCATGCTTGCAGATATGAGCCGCGACACGAGAAAACCAACAAAGTGGTTGTCCGCCCAGCTCAGACTCAGATCAGCCTGGACATCTACCCAGCCTGATCAGACCCTTCGCTAAGCGCTTAAAGGATAGCTAAGGGTCTAAGCTACCTCCATGCGGACAGCGAAGACTCTGATCAGACTGGGCGGATGCCCAGGCTGATCTGAGTCTGCGCTGGGCGCACAACCACATTGTTGGTTTTCTCACGTCGTGGCTCATATGAAAGACATCATAAAGCTGTGGTCGAGTGGAGAGAGACGCTCGGTTACGGTACGGAAGGTCGCGAGTTCGAATCCGGGTTTGGCCAGCCGGCAGCTTGAAAACTCTCTTTTGCAACCCTGCAGAAAATGGCCACTGTTTTCAAAACAGGAAAGGATAAGGCAGCAAAAACAGAGAAATGGGCTCTGTCCTTCATAAACTTTGCCCAAGACACAAGGGGCCTCTAGCCTCACTGCCCCTACGGCCTTACGGCTACGGGATACCTTTACTTTTACAAAAGTCCGTTATTGTAGCAAAACGCCCTTTAAAAAGTTCTGTTTTGTTTCTGCATGTCTATTCTATTCTACCCCATAACCGTTGGGGCACCACAGATGACTTCGAAACAATTCCCTTCCACATTGTCCTGTTTTCAGCTGCCCTAGTTGAGCTGCCAAACTCCATCCCTGTCCACTCTTTAATATTATCTTCCCACCTCTTCCTCTGTCTACCTCGTTTTTTCCTTTCACTGTGCCCTGTAGAATCGTCTTTGCTAAACTAGAAAACCTTGACACATTGCCAAACCACCTTAGTTTCCGTTTCTTGACCAGCGTCAGGAGTTCATCATAGTCTCCAATGGCTGCTTGGCTCTTTCTGCGAACCTCCTCATTGGTTATATTGTCCTTGTACGAGCTGTTCAGTAACCTTCGGTAGCATCTCATCTCAAAGGCCTGTGTTCTTTTTTCTAACTCTGCTGTCAAGGTCCACGATTCACAGGCATACAAAAATATTGAAATGACAAGGAAGCGCAAAAGTTTCAACTCTGATCCAAGAAATATGTTGTTATCTCTCCAAATTGGTTTGAGCTTGGTAAGAACTGAGGTGGCTTGTGCGATCCTTGAGAGAACCTCCTGCTTTGAGCCATCATTTAAGACAACTGCTGCAAGGTATTTGAAGCTTGTTACAGTACCCAGCTTCTGCCCTTTTACCTTGATCTCCCTCTGGATGCCAGCTGCACTGTTTGTCATGAGTTTGGTCTTCTCAGCACTGATCTCCATCTTTAACCTTGTGCAGGTTTGGTCGAGACTTTCAACTAGGGCTTATAGTTCCTGCTCTTCCCCAGCTAGAGCGTCTATGTCATCGGCAAACCGCAGATTGGTAATGTTTTTGCCGCCTATGCTAACTTTTCCGTCATGTTCTTCCAGAGCATCAGACATGATCCGTTCGAGAAAAAATTGTTGAAGAGGGTGGGTGACAGAAGACATCCTTGCCTTACTCCAACTATTGAACTGTTGTTGTGAACCATTGTCCTGTGCTGCCCTTCATCAGGACTGCACTTGTAGCCTTGTCATATAGCTGCTCAATGGTGCGAACTAGATTTGCACTGACATTGTACTTTCGCACGGTGGCCCATAAGGCTGCATGCCATACCCTGTCAAAGGCTTTTTTTTAAACCAATGAAGACATGGTACAGATTCTACTGATGTTGGAGATACTTTTTACACAGGATTCTAAGGTTGCAGGTCTGTTCTGTGGTGCTCCTTCCGGCTTGGAACCCAGCCTGTTCTTCAGCGATTATATCTCAGCTTGTGGTTTAAGCCTGTTCAAGATGACTTTCAGCATGACTTTGCTTGAATAGCTGATGAGGCTGATGGTCCTGTAGTTCTGGCAGAGCTGTAGGTTGCCCTTTTTAGGGAGTGTAATAATCAGCGACTGAGTCCATGGGGTAGGCCATTCTCCCGTTCTACAGATCCTGTTACAGATATCTGTTTAAACATCAATCTTGGTCTCCCCGCCAGCTTGAACAAGTTCTGCTGGTATATTATCAACTCTTGCAGACTTCCCCTTCTTTAGTGCTGCTACTGCAATCTCAACTTCCTCACGTAGTATCGGTTGTTGATCTTCTTCCGGGGACTGATTGCAGTCTAGAACCGTATTGTCACCGTAAGTCTCGTGGTTGTATAGTTCTGAGCAATATTCTGTCCATCTGCTGAGAACCTTTTGTTCCTCTGTAAGGCATTTGCCAGACCTGTCCTGGATAGTTGTTGGTCTACCCTGTTTGTCTGAAGTTAGATCCTTCACCAGCTGGTATGCTTTCTTGCTGTTGGTTTGTTCAGGCAAGTTTCGATCTCCTCGCACTGAATAACAATCCAGTCCTCCTTAGCTTTCTTCACTGCCTTCTGAATCCTCTTGTTCTGCATGTATTTTATCATAAAACAAGATTTTTTTAGAAAAGATAATCAGCGCGGATTAAATGGAATTGTGTTTTGTAATGTGTCTCTAGGTGAAGAGTTGACATATGACTCGAGTGAGAGGCTATGTTGGTAGGCACCCGCAACCGTAATTTTGACACTAGGTAGCGACATTGACCTATCTAAAGATTGACCTGTCTAATTTGGAAATTCAATATGGACCGCGGTCAGTCTTGAGACTGACCTGATTCCAAAAGTTATCTACATAACGCAGTGTTTGTTTGTGTGTGTTAAACCGAAAGTAGAAATCGAAAGTAGATCGACACTGAAAAAAAGAAAGTTTCGAATATCTGTCATTTTCCGATTAAATTTCCATTGGAAAATTTACAAACGAGAGAAACATTTTAAATTAACATCTGACAGAGTGCTTGTATTCACGCAGTGCATTGCAATGGAGAAAAACGAAGACTAAATATTCATCGACCTTTAATATTATTGGCTAAATTTTGACATACATGTACACGTTATCTGACCAATGACATCTTGTGAAATGTGGAACAAAAGTGAAATTATACCCGGCTGCACCAAGAAAATAAATGAACACAATTAATTCATACTAAATGAGAGTTAGAAGAAAGTCACAATGACTTTTTAAGTAGCTCTTTTCGATTTTCAGATCCATTGGTTAATAGAAATTTCATGTACTGTCAACATGTAGCCTTTCAAATAATAATATAGAATAAGAAAGCAGAAAAAATAAAACGTACCGAGCATAAACCTGCCGTGCGAAGTAAACTGAAAGTAAGGAGAAACTAATAGACAAATGATGTATTAGAATAAGTAAATGCTTGTGGTAGCCTCCACGGGGAAAGAAAGATTTTTTTTTTATTATCAGTTGATATTTATATAACAGACACATTAAGAGCTGCACTCAACAGCAGTGGATATGTTCGGGTTGTTAAAGGTAGTCAGGTCATACATGCAATGAGACTTTATTTTAGGCAGTAAATTAATGTTACACTACTGGTGAAATCGTAAATGCATTTTACTAAAAAAGTTTGGCCAGTCTTAAAACTAAACTATCGTCGTTAACAGAGATGGCCGTACTTCCACATATAACAGTAAATTCAGAATAGCAAATTAATTAAAACTATTTCCCTGTTACTGTAAGTTAAAACTACCGTATTACTAGTAATTCACTAGGGGAGAGTCGGGTAACTGCGGACAGCGGGTAAATTCGGACAGTGAATCTGCGCATGCGTGCTTAATGCGAATGTAATAAGTTGTCAGTCATTAGCTTTCGATGGAAGTTTCAAAAATTTTCGCGAAAGGTTTCCTTTTTACATCGCCTTAAACACAAGAGGGGTGGCATATTTTTAAAATAAAATTTGAAATCTATTTACCTTGCATCACTTTGAAAATTCATTCTTCACATTCGCCAATGTTTATACGGTTATTGTTTTAGTACATGCAAGTATAATCGGTTGTCGATGGTTTGATGTAAATGCAAAATATTTTGACCTCTGTTGGCTTCACCGTAAAATCTTAAATACTTCAACCCCAAAATTTAGAGACCCATATTCTATTTTCGTGTTTGTTAGGAACATTGTGAGCTAAACCATACTATGTTTACACACAAATAAGCACTGACATCTTACAGGATTTTAGTCAAAAAGAGTTAAAAACTATCCACTCAGTAGACGACAAAAAATACCCAGAATGCAATGGGTTAAAATGATATTAGGTATGTAGTGTCTTTTCACTTTGGCAGAAATTGATGAAATTTTACAACTGTGCTTAGTGTAGAATAACCTTTCTGTTACAAGCAGAATTTTGTCGACCAGAGTTATCAGCCCCTGTCCCGAGGCAATATACAAATATAAAACCGTGAAAAGTTCTTCATAAAATCATATACTTTACTTGCTTACTTACTTATATTGGACGGACACACGGCGCCAAGTGCGTGCAACTATGGTTACGTACCGCTGAGCCACTTGGGGAAAGTGGTTAGGAGAATTGAACTGAACTGAAATGAAATCATAAAAGCAGAGATGAGAGTGATATTTCTGAAACGTGCAACAATTATAAAAGTAATGTAAGCTTCCTGTCATGATAACTTCTGTCCCCAGGGCTTATCAGCCCTTGAGACGGGGCTATATACACGTTGAAAATCATGGCGAAAGTCTTATAAAACCAAAATTTAAAAGATTTTATAAAATATACGACAGATGGTCAAAGAAAAGCTCCTCTTAATTACTTAAATGTTATCAGACGGAGGATATATGTCCCCGTTGCGTTAAAAAATCTGAAAAAAAATCTGTTGCAGTGGCAGGATATGACGCAGTCGTTTACGATGCCTTTACAAGGGCGTAGCTGCCCATACGCAAATACGCAGGTGCGTATTGAAATTTTGTCAAATTGACAAAATTTCAACACACATCTGCGTATTTGCTATTTGCATGATAACATTTTGTAAATTAGAAAAAAAACACTCAAACCCGAACGCCACTGACATAGCAATCTGAAAAAAAAAAAAAAAAAAAAAAAAAAAACTTTGGGGCCAAAACCCTCCAAATCCTCTGAAAGAGTATAAAACATGTTTGTGCGTATCATAAATTTACCCATAGCTACGCCCCTGCTTTACTTTCTTTTTATATCTATAGTGAGAGAAATAAATTTAGCAATCTTTCGAAGGGGTTGTGAAATTTTCTTTAGGAGAAAGAATTCCCAGGTTGTCGATCGCATACACTTAGTTTACGTTAGGAGACTTCTTGGACGAAAATGTGACTTAACGCACGCCTGTTTAAATAAGTTCACTTCTTGCGCGAGCTGACAAACAATTACACAAAGAAAATTGTCAAAATGCTTTTGAAAGGTTTAAACTAATAGTCCGAGAGCCCGTGGTAGGTTTATTCATGTGGTCGAGGCCAAAAGGTTTGAAGGTGTTTTCTTATCTAAGAAAGTGTGCTGAATTCAAAAATGAAAGTCTTAAAAAAATCCATTGATGCACAAAGTCGGTATACTCAAAAGATTACACATGGGGTGCCCAAAAATACCGAAAGAACGTCAAAATGGGGGTACCCTTATATTTAGTAATATTTTCAGCCTTCTGCATGCACTGGAATATTAATTTTGATATCAAGCAATACTTAATAGATGTTAAAACAGATCAAATAACAATTTCCACATTTTCTTTGCCATATTATGGGAAGCTCTACTTTCAAAATGAAACACATTAAAAAAAAACACGAAAACTGGTGATTTCTTTGCTCTGTTTTCCTGCAAGTCTTTACGGGAACTTGTTCATATGTACTAAGTGTTACCACAGAATGGATATAGATCAGCTTGCATCACCTGGATGCTGCTGCTGGCCTAAGGTCAAGGTCACAGACTTGGGAAATATGTACAACAGTTACGTTAAAATTTGCGATAAGTTTTTTGCTCAGTTTTGTTGAAAGATTTTACTGGAACTGGTTCATATGTCTATTGTTACTACAAGATAGATACTGATCAGTTTGTTTCATCTGCATACTGCTGCTGGCCAAAGGTTAAGGTCACAGATTTAGAAATTTGTACAAAAGCTGCATTAAATTTTGCGTTTAGACTGATGATTTTGCTTTTGCACTGTTTTCCTGCTAGTCTTTACTGGAACTGAATGAATGAATATGTGTTAAGTGTTACTATAGGATAGATACTGATCAGTTTGTGTCACCTAAAGGCTGCAGCTGACCTAATGTCAGGTCACAGACTTTGAACTTTATATATATATATATATATATATATATATATATATATATATATATATATATATATATATATGGTAGGATTAAATCATCAACAGTGCAAAACAATATTTACTGAGCGCTTTCGGCTTTCGCCTTCTTCAGAGTTTACAGGTACAAGAAAAAAATCAAAATTTCAACATTTCTACAGGTAAATCAAGAAAAAACAAAATAATCATGAAAACGTTTCTCAATTTACTATTCAAATTCACATTAAACGACCAAAGAAATTGAAAAAAGGTCGTTTAACAAAGCAAAATTGCTACAAGGCGGCCGTTTCACGGCCCCAGTTCGAAATTGAAATTTCAATTTCGAACTGGGGCCGTGAAACGGCCGCCTTGTAGCAATTTTGCTTTGTTAAACGACCTTTTTTCAATTTCTTTGGTCGTTTAATGTGAATTTGAATAGTAAATTGAGAAACGTTTTCATGATTATTTTGTTTTTTCTTGATTTACCTGTAGAAATGTTGAAATTTTGATTTTTTTCTTGTACCTGTAAACTCTGAAGAAGGCGAAAGCCGAAAGCGCTCAGTAAATATTGTTTTGCACTGTTGATGATTTAATCCTACCATATACTTATTTCAATCATTTTGAATCCATTTGTTGGATCCAGTGCTACCGGGAAGATTTTTGTTTGATGTTTGTCTCATTTCTCCCTATATATATATATATATATATATATATATATATATATATATATATATATATATATATATATATATATATATATATATATATATATATATATATATGAAATATATCTGTAAAAGGTAGACTTTCAAGAGTGTATTCTTTTGCTTATTGCCAAATCTTTGGATGGAACCTTTTGATATGTGACTGGGTCTATTGCTGTGCAAGATTGAATGTTGGCCTGTCTGTTTCTCATTATTTTACATTAATGTATTATGTAAAGTTTATTTTCTCTAGGCGGTGGCCCTGGTCGGAGGTATACGTGAGCCCCTTCTTATTGCACTAAGGGGATTTGAAAAACATT
Organism: Ctena decussata; assembly: GCA_963989385.1. Classification (NCBI taxonomy): domain Eukaryota; kingdom Metazoa; phylum Mollusca; class Bivalvia; order Lucinida; family Lucinidae; genus Ctena; species Ctena decussata. Next base: position 2,706,986 of record OZ022504.1, on the reverse strand, counting down.
TCTAGCCACAAATTATTCGAGTTGTTTTTCTTTGGACTTGGTTTCAGTCATTTGGGGAAGAATGAGCTCCAAACAAGATAAAGTCTGACAAATTGGCGATATGGCAACCTCTGTTCTTTTATATTGGTCGTCCATGCCGTATATTCTTTAAAAGTCATTTTAAATACATTATTACTGTTTAAATTCTTTTTTTTTTCAGGTAAAATAGTGGAGACAGTCGTACAGAAAGGAAAATAATCAGTTGAAAATGAGCTAAATTGGGCTTGCCAACCGAACTCAAAAGAACGGCGAAAGGTTTCAAAGTGAGTCAGTCTCAGATGGACGTTTGGTCTGTTGACATACACTATTGGCCTTCACAAAAGACACAGATCCCTAATTTCTGTGAAGGGCCGCGCATGTGCATTTAAATATCTACCTGATGGTTTCTGACAAGATACTTGTTCCCTTAGCGAAGTCCGTGTTCATGGTAATATCGTTCCTCTTTTTTCTTTTCTGGTAGAAGATGGAAACAACTGACGAGACAATAGAACCATCAGTAAAGCGTGAGTGCATTAGGTATGTCGATTTTGAATAGAAAAGAATTGCTCTAGATCTGATGGCCTCACCCAACAGCCAGGACTTGGAATGAACGTTGCTTGGGATAATTACGATGAAAGCATTGAAATATTGTCTGGGATCGGTACTCTTCATGATACTGTCGGTATATGTTATCAGAATGTTTGTTATCAGAATGTTTGCAAATCCAAGTGTCAGATCCCTCAAAAAAAGAAAGACATAATTTGATTTATCACTTAAAACAGAGCCTCCGCCATATTGAAAGAAACCTAAGATCAGGTCCTTTGATTTCGAATCAAGACTTCAGCTCAGCCTGAACATATTCTTCAGCTGGAAAGGCGAGACCAAACATGACCTGTATTGTGATCTTTGTTTGATGGTACCCAAAACGGGACTGTAAAAGGGACTATCTTCTGCATCCGATTTCGTTTAGAATCGCCAATATAATACTCACATGTTTCACTGTTGCGTAGTTCATTTGTCTGATCAGTTGTTTCCATCTTCTTACTGAAATGAATGATAGTGGTCAAAGTACCCCAAAAAGGAATGAAATTGTAGACGTCCTTGGATATCACCATGTATGCGGACTTCGCCGGGCGAACAAGTTTTTTTTAACGATTAGGTGGCTATTTAAATGCGGATGCACGACCTTTTACAGCAATCAGGGATCTGCGTCTTTGGCCGATGTTTTGTGAAGGCCCATAGTGTGTGTAAACAGATATCAAAACTACAGATGAGACTGAGCAAAGGCACACGCTCACTTCAAAACCCCTCTCTATTCTTTTATGTTCACGTGGCAAATCCCCCTCAAACTCACATTCAACTGATGTTTCTCCTTCTGTACAACTGCTTCCAATTTACTTGAAAAAAAAGAATGAAAACAGAAAGAAAAAATATATTTAAAATGACGGGATAAAGAATATGTGAGTGAACAATATAAAAGTACAGAGGTTGCTATATCGCCAATGTGTCAAACTTTATCTTGCTTCGAACATGTTCTTCCCCAAAAATAATTAAAACAAAGTCATAAATTATCACGAACAATTTGTGATCAAGTTGTTTTTCCAGCCCAACTAGAGCAAGTGAGCAAGGGCTAACGTATACCTCCGGCCAGAGCCACCGCCCATAGAAAATAAACTTAGCATAATACATTAATGCAAAAAATGTTAACAAACAGACAGGCAGACAATCAGTCAAGCCCAGCAATAGACCCAGTCACATTTCAAAAGGTTCTATTCCAAGATGCACTCTTCAAAGTAAAACTTTTACAGAGATATTAATATATAAAGTTCAAAGTCCTTGACATTGACGTTAGGTCAGCAGCAGCATCAAGGTGACACAGAGCAGTATATATCCTGCAGTAACATTGAACACATATGTAACAGTTCCAGTTTAGACTTTCAGGAAAACAGTGCAAAAGCAAATATTTAACGCAAGCGTTAACGTAACTATTATATGAATTTCTAAGTCTGTGACCTTGACTCAGGCCAAAAGCAGCATCCAAGTGATACAAACTGATAAGTATCTATCCTTTAGTAACACTGAGCACATATGGACCAGTTCTAGTAAAACACTTTCAAGAAAACTGAACAAAAGCAAAATCATAACGCAAATTTTAACGTAACTGTTTTACAAGTTTCTAAGTCTGTGACCTTGACCTTAGGCCTGTAGAACCATCCAGGTAATGCAAACTGATCAGTATCCATCCTGAAGAAATACTAAGTTCACATGAACAAGTTTCCATGAATACTCTCAGGAAAACAGAGCAAAGATCAAACTTAACGCAAAACTTTAACGCAAATGTTAACTAACGGACGGAAGGACTGACGGACAAATGGACAGACAGACAGATTGATAGATAGAAGAACGGATGGAAAGGCAAAAACAATTTACCCCTCGACATACTGATTGTGCTGGGGGTATAATAACTGCTACTTTCGGTGTTATGTATCAGTATTTTTATCTACCTATGAGTTGAATATTGAAATCATCAGTTTTCGTGGCTTTTTTCATTGTGTTTCATTTTGAAAGTAGAGCTTCCCATAATATGGCAAAGAAACGTGGAAATTGTTATTTGATCTGTTTTAACATCTATTTTGTAATGCTTGATATCAAAATTAATATTTCAGTGCATGCAGAAGGCTGAAAATATTACTAAATATAAGGGTACCCCCAATTTGACGTTCTTTCGAGATTTAGGACACCCCATGTGTAATCTTTTGAGTATACCGACTTTGTGCATCAATGGATTTTTTTAAGACTTTCATTTTTGAATTCAGCACACTTTCTTAGATAAGAAAACACTTTTAAACCTTTTGGCCTCGACCACATGAATAAACCTACCACGAGCTCTCGGACTATAAATCCTTGAACAAGAAAACCGTTAATGGGTTTGCAAATCAACGCATAAGAAGCCGGCAATGGGGCACGTTAGTTTGACGTTAACTTGCCGAAAAAATCAACCGCCATTTTAAACATTGTCGATTGACGTTTCGACTCGAATCTTTTTGCGCTTTATTACTGCCAACTTAGGAAACTCTATCATGGAAAAAATTTGCCCAGGTAATCCATTTGTTTAAATGCTGCCACCAGAACCTTTCAAGATTTGAATGGAAGCGTCAAGTTTACGTTATGACGGAAATTGACAAAATTTGTGGATATGCAAAGACCCTTATGCGAACTTAGAGAAGAGAAACTTTAAGTTCATGGTTTCAAAAACTGACGTCAGAATGACGTAACTGTCGAACCTGGTGTGGTTAAATCTCTGGAAATAGCGCCAATTTACAGCAACAAATTGCTTGAAAGTGTTCTGGTCATTTAGAGACCACGCCATTGCAGTTTGGTTCAAGATTGAGGAACAATTCGTTAACGATGACTTTTTCTCAGTCTCAGTTGCTTTGCGGATGCCAATTTTGACGGCGCCATAAGCATATTTACGTTTATGAAGGTAACAATCTTTTAGCACACAACACTGTGTCCTTGTTCACAAATGTCTACATCGCCGCAAATTGGCTCTGGTGTAAGCTTTGAAGATGAAACTGCGCCTGAAAAAGATGAGTTGCATAAAAGATTTATGGCATTTTTTTGGTTATACCCTTGGGTACAAATGCGACGCGATTCTGCTCTATAGATAAAATTTCGACCTCAATTTTTGGGTTTATGGTACCCAAAATGATATCTTATACAGCAGAAACAATACAATCTCCCACTTTTTTAAATAAGTCTGATTTATACGCTGATTTGTAAAAAGTTGCTAAATTTATTTCCCTCAGTATATTTTATTTTATCTTTTGGAAGAATCTGTCTATAAAATTTACAATTTGACACGAGTCTGTAAAGTACGGAGCCCGTGAGGGGACATGGCAATATATATACTGATTTCGTTCCCACGATATGCATTTCGTTCCCACGCATTACTTTTTCGTTCCCTCAGTTTAGTATTTCGTTCCCTCAAAGTTATATTCCATTCCCACGCTTTACTTTTTCTTTTCCACGCATTGCTTTTTCGTTCCCTCAATTTAGTATTTCGCTTCCTTAAAATAGTTTTCCGTTCCCACGCTTTATTTTTCCGTTCCCTCCAAATAGCATTTCTTCCCTCAAAATAATATCCGTGCCCATGCATTACTTTTTCGTTGCCTCAAAATAATATACCATTCCCGTGCATTACTTTTTCGTTCCCTCAAAATAATATTTGGTTCCTCCAAAACTAAAATTAAAAATAAGAAACTGAGAAAACGTAGCATCATTATAATTATAATGAGAAAACTTAACGCTGGTATAACGTCTACCCAACGTTGGACAAACATCATTGGCGTTTTTTTCTGAACGTTGGGTCAGCGTTGTCCGAACATCGCGTGCTCACCATCAGTTGGCGGTGTACTTATATGTATGGTTCACGAGGGGCTCTGGGTTCGTGATCAGTAGAGCCACGATTTTGCCCACATCTGTTACATTTGGGAGGTGTCTGGAAGGGCGCAGAGATGGTGATAATGATGGCTGAGTTGCTTCCAGTGAAGGGGAGTCTGCTTTTGATACTTCCTGTTTGTTTCCTTTGGCATTGTGACCATATCGGGGGGGGGGGGGGGGGTCTGCTCTGGAGGAAGGAATTTGCTCCAAGGGGAGCAAATTCTTTCCCTGCCCCAGTTTTGGATTTACAGAGACTGGGATGTCTGAATTGCTTCCCTTGAAGGTGTACTCATTCACCTTATCATTTAGGTACTTGGTAAGCCAGCTAAACTCAGGGCCCGGAAATACTCCAGTAATTTAATCGTGACAGTTGGCTTAATAACCTTTGAACTATGGTAAAGCTGTGGTGTGTGGGTGCATCGCCTTATTTTTCCGCCAGGTTTCCACAGGGAGACGACTGTTATGACTTCCTTCTTGCTTCCCTAGGTGGCAGTTCCTTTTTTCTAGGCCTGCTATGGAGCGAGAGCATTTGCTTTGATGGGGGCAAATTCGTTTCTTAGGAGTTGGCCCCGAATTAAAGGGTGCACTGAGACTGGGATGACTGAAAGTACTAGACTGGTTCCAGTTAAGAACATAAATAAAATAACAATAATTATTATACTAATAAAAATAATGATGATTATAATAATAAAAATAATGACAATGTTGAATATAAAATAATAAAATAAAAATATGGTTGGCCTTCAGAACAAACGGAATCAAATTAAGACTTGTATCATTTAGAATAAAGCGTTTAGCTTGGAAACCAGGCTGCTAAAATACACTATGGTTTTGCTTTTACCATCACCGAATAGTTTTGCGAGAAAACGAAAAGCTATTTCATAGGAACGAAGTGTTAATTTGAGTGGACAAAATATTATGGTAAGGAAATGAAATATTATTGCGTGGGAAAGAAATGATTACCCTTGGAAACGGAATATTATGTTGAGGGAACGAAATTACAATCAGAAAGAACGACAACGTAATGCGTGGAAACGAACTATTATTTTGAAGGAACAAAATGTTATTTTGAGCGAACGAAATTGTAAAGCGTGGGAACGGAATATTATTTTGAGGGAACGAAATGCTATTTTGAGGGAACGAAAAAGTGAAGTGGGGGAACGGAATATTATTTTGAGGAAACGAAAAAGTAAAGCGTGGGAACGGAATATTATTTTGAGGGAACGAAATGCTATTTTTAGGAAACGAAAAAGTAAAGCGTGGCACAGGAATATTTCTATGAGGGAACGAAATATTTAACTGAAGGAACGAAAAAGTAAAGCGTGGGAACGGAATATTATTTTGAGTGAACGAACTATTAAATTGAGGGAACGAAAAAGTAATGCGTGGGAACGAAATATATTTCGTAGGAACAAAATCAGTATATGTATTGCTATGTCCCCTCCCGGGCTCCGTAGTAAAGCACACATGCTTGTGGTAGTACAATAAAATAAGCTTCGTTTTCGTTTAGCCATGATTATGCCGTATGATTGATAAAAATATGTACAAGGAATGATTGAAAAGTTCTGAGCCTCAAAATGTTCCGAAACTTTTAGAGTGGATTTGAGTATTTGATTTTAAACAGCCATTCTACAGAGCAACAATCACCAAATTTCGGGAATTTATCTTAAATATCAGTTGGATGACACTTCACCTTTTGCAGTTACCCCCCACGAGTGCACTGTATAACTCTTTGATCGACCATAACTTTAGCAGAGTCAAACATTTTGCAATTGTTTTTGCAAGTATATGTCCTACAGCATCCCGGTAATTGATGATATATGCAAACATAAATTTATTCCATTCCAGAATAAAAGCAAAATTCTAATTTTCAGGAAGTGTCTATTTTGAGAGTTTCTGCAGATAGAGCACGATCGAAGTCGCATACTCAGAGCAGCCTGGGCATGAACCCAGTTTGATCAGGCTCTTCGTTAAAAGCCCAAAGGAGAGCTAAGGGTCTAAGCTACCTCCATGTGGACAGCGAAGGCTCTGGTCAGACTGGGGGGGACGCCCAGGCTGATCTGAGTCTGCGCGAGGCGCACAACCACATTGTTGGTTTTCTCGTTTCGCGGCTCACTTGTGAAGCGTATGTAGTCCCCCCGGGCGACCCTTTCACACACGTTTTACACCTGATTACAAAAGAACAAAATGAAAAATTGCGAAAATGGACTTTTGGACCGTTTAGGTAACAGGAGGCTTATCAAGAATAAACAGCTTGCCTCGGATGCCATCTTGGGTCATAATATTTGTAGAACCAAAAAAAAGTGATCATGCGGTGAGGCAATTGGTTGATTAAACCATGTGATATGAAAAGGCTAAGAGTAATTTTCTCTCATTATTATTTTTTTTTCAATACGACCGTGTATGTCCACAATTATGAATTAAAATTCTGAATAGGCCGACTGAATTCTTACTATTTCAACGCCTGGTAAACGCATAATGAAATGGAAGTTTAAGAAAAAATAACTTGCTTCTTTAAAATGGATCGGCAAAATCTATCTATCTATCTATCTATCTATCTATCTATCTATCTATCTATCTATCTATCTATCTATCTATCTATCAATCAATCAATCAATCAATCAATCAATCAATCAATCAATCTATCTATCTATCTATCTATCTATCTATCTATCTATCTATCTATCTATCTATCTATATATCTATCTATCTATCTATCTATCTATCAATCAATCAATCAATCAATCAATCAATCAATCAATCAATCTATCTATCTATCTATCTATCTATCTATCTATCTATCTATCTATCTATCTATCTATCTATCTATCTATCTATCTATCTATCAATCAATCAATCAATCAATCAATCTATCTATCTATCTGTCTATCTGTCTATCTATCTATCTATCTAGCTATCTATCTATCGATCGATCGATCGATCGATCGAGAGAGAGAGTTTACTTTAGTTTTTTTCGATACTGATTTGTTAAAATATTGTTCGATGTCAGCTTAGTAAAAAAAGGTTTATTTCGTTTTCAGTTTAAATTTTCGATAAAAATGCGGTTGTTTGCATCAAATTTTCCCAACTTTTGGCAGTGACAGGGGACTTCGGGTGCTGCCAATAGGGTTAACTAAATATTATGGAAACAATAAACATGTGATGCATAGTGAGTAGACTTGCTCCAGTCGAATCTTTAAATATAAGCTTATCTCTCTTCCGATGGCCCGATTGCCATCCTATGTCAGCAGTAGAGAAGTTTTAAACATAGGGTCCGGGGCCGGGACCGTATTCATAAAGCAACTTAAGTCGTTGCTATGCTGTTGCTAAGGGTAAATTTCTATGTTGGAGATTCCCTACAACTCTGAAATTTGGTCTGGAGGAACAGTCTAACAAAGACTTTTCCTCCAGAGCAAATTTCATAGTTGTAGGGAATCTCCTTTATAGAAATTCAGCCTTAGCAACAGCATAGCAACGACTTAAGTCGTTTTATGAATACGGCCCCAGGACTACAAGGTGAGTAACGGTAACTGTTTTGTTGAATCTGATAATTGCCTATCGTTATGCTCCAACTTCGAAGAAGCCCGCTTGTCTGTCCGTCCGTCTGTCCGTCCGTCGTAACACCACATTTATTTAAGAAACTGCAGGGGTCTTGATATTTCATAGGTGGGTAGACTATATAAAACTAGAGGACACATGTTTTTTCTTGTCCATCAGCCTTGTACTTGCAGAGTTATGTCCCTTTTTAACAACATACTTATAGGTGCTAAGGTGTAGATCACCTGATTAAATATTTGCACAAATTCCGTCAGAAACTGACTGAATTATGTCCCCTTTGTTGAATTTGGCATTTTTCTACCTTCCTACAACCTTAATTTTAGCTCACCTGAGCCGAAGGCTCATGTGTGAGCTTTTAGTATGGCAATGCTCCGTAGTCCGTCCGTCGTCCGTCGTCTGTCCACCATTTTCAAAGGTCTTCTCCTCCAAAACCACTGGGCCGATCAAAGCCAAATTTTATATGGAGCCTCCATGGGTTGGGGGAACGAAAGTTTGTTCGGTGTATCTGGATCACATGACCAAGATGGCCGCCACGCCCATATATGGTAAAAACCTTTCAAAAATTTTCTTCTCCAGAACCAAAAGGCCTATGACCTTGAAACTTAGAATGTAGCATCAGGCATGCGGGCCCATTGTAGTTTGTACAAATGATGACCTTTCATTGACCTTAACCTAATTTACGGCATGGTCAACTTTGGTACGTTAGGCTTTTAAATGGGAAAACGCTTAAACAGTGGATTTCTCAGAAACTATTTAAGTTTAAGGTACAATACTTGGTATACATGGTCGACTAAATGACCAGATGAAGTTATTATGACACTTAAGGTCAAGGTCATTCCGTCGGTCCATCCGTCGTCAAGATTTTCAAACATCTTCTACTCTGAAACCACTGGGCCGATTGAAGCCAAATTTTATATGGAGCCTCCATGGGTTAGGGAAACAAAAGTTTGTTCGGGGTATCTGGGTCACATGACCAAGATGGCCGCCACGCCCATATATGGTAAAACCCTTCAAAAATCTTCTTCTCCAGAACCAAAAGGCCTATGACTTGAAACCTGAGATGTAGCATCGGGCATGCAGGTCAATCATAGTATATACAAATGATGACCTTGCGATGACCTTGACCTAATTTACGGCACAGTCAACTTTGGTACTAAATGCTTTTATATGGGAAAACGCTTAAACAGTGGATTTCTCAGAAACTATTTAAGTCTAAGGTAAAATACTGGGTATACATGGTCGACTAAATAACCAGATGAAGTTATTATGTCACTAAAGGTCAAGGTCATTCCGTCGGACCATCCGTCGTCAAGATTTTCAAACATCTTCTACTCTGAATCCACTGGGCCGATTGAAGCCAAATTTTATATGGACCCTCCATGGGTTGGGGAAACAATAGTTCGTTCGGGGTATCTGGGTCACATGACCAAGAATGGCCGCCATGCCCATATATGTTCAAAACCCTTCAAAAATTTTCTTCTCCAGAACCAAAAAGGCCTATGACCTTGAAACTTGGTATGTAGCATTGGGCATGCGGGTCCATTATAGTTTATACAAATGATGACCTTGCGTTGACCTTGACCTAATTTACGACATGGTTAACTTTGGTATGTTAGGCTTTTATATGGGAAAACGCTTATACAGTGGATTTCTCAGAAACTATTTAAGTCTAAGGTACAATACGTGGTATATATGGTCAACTAAATGACCAGATGAAGATATTATATCACTAAAGGTCAAGGTCATTCCGTTGGACCATCCATCATCAAGATTTTCAAACATCTTCTCCTCTGAAACCACTGGGGATATTGAAGCCAAATTTTATATGGAGTATCAGTGGGATAGGGGAATGAAAGTTTGTACCCGGGGTCTGGGTCACATGACCAAGATGGCCGCCATGCCTATATATGGTAAAAACCTTTCAAAAATCTTCTTCTCCAGAACCAAAAGGCCTATGACCTTGAATCTTGGTATGTAGCCTCGGGCATGCGGGCACATCATAGTTTATACAAGTGATGATCGTGCGTTGACCTTGACCTAATTTATGACACTGTCAACTTTGGTACATTACATAGGCTTTTATATGAGAAAATGCTTAAACAGTGGATTTTTCAGAAACTATTTAAGTCTACGGTACAATATTTGGTATATATGGTTGACCAAATGACCAGATGAAGATATTTTGTCGTTAAAGGTCAAAGTCATTCTTTGGCTTTTGAACAAGGTCATTGAGATTCTCTCACCTGTCAACATTTTTAAACATCTTCTCAGAGGCCACTGGGGTCAATTGAAGCCATATTTCATATGGAGCTTCACCGGCTTAAAGGAACCATAGTTTGTTCAAATGGTCTTGGCCATTTGACCAAGATGGCCACCATGCCCATATATGGTAAAAACTCTTCAAACGTCTTTTTCTCAAGAACCGAAAGGCCTATAACCTTGAAACTGGGTATGTAGCATTGGGCACTCAGGCCCATCATAGCTTATACAAATGATTACTGTATTTCATATGGAGCTTTAATACTGGTCAAAGGAATCAAAGTTTGTTCAGATGGTCATGGTCACATGAGCATGGTGGCCGCCACGCCCATATATGATAAAAACCCTTCAGAAATCTTTGTCCAGAACCAAAGGCCCGGTGACCTTGTGGCTTGGTATATAGAATTGGGACTCAACATTAATCCCCAAGGGGTGGGAGGGGTTATCTGCCCCTGCCCTGGGGCTTTATACATGTATAAAAGTATCAAAATATATACCAGGACCAAGTGTCATGTGAGCTACAGGACCACTGGCCCTCTGGTTGGTATACTATTAGTATTTGATGTGCTGATTTTCCGATGTTGGTTGTGTTATGATGCATTTACTAAAAACAGAGTTATTTCCCTTTTCTCATCTGTATAAAACATAATTATGGGTGGTTCGTATAACAATACATGTAACTGTTGGGGCCTTGATATCTAAAAGATGGATAGATGAATAAGCAGATCCGTATTTTTTTTTCTTTTCCGTCTGCCATGTACCTATAAAAATTACATGAAAGTTTGTTTCCAGAATCCTGGGAATACCATTAAAGATAGAATGCTCATATTTAGTGTACTGCTAGGGACTAAGATGTAAATTAGCTAATTAACTTTTGAGCAAATTCCGTTGCAAAAATGAGCAAGTTATCCCCTTTTGTTGAATTTGGTGTTTTTCCAACTTCTGAACTGCTTGACCTAGGAGCCTGACTTTTGGCAAATTAGTATTTCTTGATGTATAAAATATTTTGATAAAGGTTAGGTAACTCTGCATTAAGTGATTACGGAGTTACCCCCTCTGATAGTTAGTACTTATGCAGATACTTGGCACAAGAACCACTGGGTGTAGGGCTTTGAAATTTAGTATATGAATAGATCATGAAAAATAAGCAGACCCATATCTTTTTAGCTCCGTGAAATTAGTACTTTTAGAATTATCGCCCCTGTGTCAAATATCTTGTTACCAGGATATCTCAAAAGTATTTTTTCCAAGGATGGTGGTATTTTATATACAGGCTAATGGTGAGATCTTCAAGGACTGATTATTTTTGGGGCGAATTTCGTCAAAAATTGGCTGAGTTACGCCCCGGTTTTAAATGATCATTCCATGATTATCAAATATTTTTACTATTTTTTTTCACACAGTATGCATAATAAGTAGTCGTTCCGTTTCGTACAGAAAAGTTAAATTTTCATATGATTAAAATTTGTGGTAGAATTTTTTCTTCTGTCTGGGGTCGTATGTTCATATCGCATTAAAAGATCAAAGTGGCAATTTTATGCAATATTATTTTATTGAATTATTGTTAATCACGCCTCATTAGTCACGCTGATGAGTAAACGCGGCAGGGAGCAACCAAATCAAAGATACAGGAAAAATTGTATTTGCGAAAACTTTATTAGGAGAATTAGTTAATGTTAAGATTCGACATACGATGACAGAGATGCCCCAGCCAACAATGTAACCCCTCATCAGGCTGCTCTTACAAGGAGCAGTCTAATGAGGGTCTGCACTGTTTAGTTCTGCCAGCGCGTATTGATACACCACTGAACAGTAAAATGGTTCGAATCTGAGGATAATAGTAATCAATGTGAACCGACTTCTAATTATAGATCTTGATTAGCGATTAAATTTAGTGAAAATTTCATGAAAATCGGACTTGAAATAAGAAAGATATGAAGATTTTAAAAAATCAAAACGACGGTCTCGGAGGCCGCCTTTTTGGAAGTTCCTGTCACGTGATAAATATCTAAATCTAGAATAAGAGCATAGATTGCTTACTTTTACAGTATTATTTAGTTTTAATTGTTTCTTTATGAACTTAAATAAAGATCTATGCATTTCATTTATCTACAGTTTGTTTCAAACTAAAGTTATTTAGGGTTTTCATTTTTGACTGTGAGTTTATGACGTCATTAACTCACAGATTTGCTGGTTCCCAGCTCAACATTTTAACATCTTTAAACTATTATATCTTTCTTATTTTAAGCCCGATTTTCATGGAATTTTCAGCAAATTTCATGTTTTATTAGAATCTTTAATGTCCAACATGCATTTTAGTGAGTGGTTTCTTTTAATTTTAAGTCTAGTCTAGTCTACCGAAACATTGCAAGGTCTTTGGGGCACCACAAACGACTTTGAATCAGTCTATTTTCACTTGGTCCACTTTTCGGCTGCCCTTGTTGTGCTGGCAAAGTCTATCCATGTCTGTTCTTTAGTATTTTCTTCCCACCTATTCCTTTGGTTGCATCTTCACTTTCTGTTTGCTGTGCTCTGTAGTTCGTCTTAGAAAAGCCAGAAGACATTGAGATGTGGCGAAACTTCATCCGTTTACATCTCTTGACCATGGCGATAAGTTTGTATTTTGCAATATTGGTTTAAACAGTATTTTATTCAAAATATGTAAATATAGCATAGGCTATATATATACATAAACATATAGATACAATATAGGATCAGAAAACAAGCATAGTGCTTATAGAGATTTATCCTTATGACAAATATTATATACAAAAACTGAGTGCAGAAAGTACTTTAAATAAAACTGTTCATGTATAATTTCTTATAATATGTATGAGAGGAATTTGTGGTAAACAAAATACCGTAAATGAAGAAGGGAGAACTAAAATGAATCCACTAAACATTAAAAATTCTGTGAGTAAGCTAATATATATGAGCCGCGACACGAGAAAACCAACAATGTGGTTGTGCGCCCAGTGCAGACTCAGATCAGCCTGGGCATCCACCCATTCCGCTCAGACTTTTCGCTAAGCGCTTAAAGGGTAGCTTAGGGCCTAAGCTACCTCCATTCGGACAGCGAAGACTCTGATCAGACTGGGCGGAGGCCCAGGCTGATCTGAGTCTGCGCTGGGCGCACAACTACATTGTTGGTTTTCTCGTGTCGCGGCTCATTATTATATGCAATATTTGCAACATTATTCTGTAAAAGCAACATTTCACCTCTACGGAAAAATATCACCTGAAGGGGAACAACTCCTCGTTTTCTTTCCTGGAGGAGAAAGCTCTCTTAAAGAGGATATACTCTTAAAGGAAATAATTTGCTCCTAAGGGAGCAAATGCTTTCCTCTAAGAGTTAATCCTCAATAAGAAGGGAGCAAATAAAAATGACATAGTTGCGTCCCCTGAAGGTTTAACTGGCAAGGGTATCCAAATGCTTCAGGTGTTGGCAGTAAATTTATATCTTCATACAAACAACAACATTCCATGTTTCACTAGATCTCGTTTGAAGTACTCATAACTTTCAAACTTTTGTATGCTGGAGCGCGTGAAAGGGCTGCCTTTGTACATCTATTTATCTATCTATCTAGTAAAACCGGTTTAACCCCCCCCCCCCCCCCCCCCCCCCCAGTAGTTATTACTGACCGTCCCAAGGCAGTACTTTCGTTGCGGTTGCATTTGTTTTATGTTCGGTGCTGTTTAATTTATTGTGTTTTCATTTTAACCCTTCTATAATAAAAATAGAAAATAGGTAAAAATAGTTGTTAAATGTTTTTCGTATAATTTGCTTAGTTCAGGGGCGTAGCTAGGGGCAATTTCATGATACGCACAACCATGTTTTATGCTCTACTTCTTGAAAGAGAAGCTAGTATTTCAGCCACTTTGGTAATTGGTATTGAAATCTTGTCTAATTTATAAAAATTTCAGCATGAAAATATGCAGGTGCGTTTTGAAATTTTGTCAATTTTGACAAAATTTCAATACGCACTTGCGTATTTGCCGTATACGTAGCTACGCCCTTGTTAGTCTGTTGTAGTCGTTCTTTTGGTCTAAATTATTTAGTTCAGTAAAGATAGCTGAGTTGCCACCTATTTGGGCAAGAGCTGCTGATGTAATTTATTGTTTGTTGGGATGTCTTTGTCAATATTTCTCTTTGATGTTGGGGATAGGGTTTGGGATCTGATTCAGTCAGTTCCGGAAGTGTAGTTACTTAACATGTCGATCGGATTTACGGACAAGAAAATTAAAAATAAAAATAATAGAAATAATAATATCTATCAATGGTTGCGATTTCGTAAAAATTATAAACAATTTAGAGTAAGATTTAAACAAAGAACTTTCTCTCTTTCGAAACGAATATTATTGAGAATAATATGAATTGTCAAACGATAAAATACTCCGAGCTCGTGAAATCTAAACAAAAATGCTGCGAATAGATAAAGCACTTCGTAAGACATATATCAATAATTGATACATATGAAAAACCTTCTTTTTCTCTTATTCTCTCTGAATATATGTACCCTTGTACATTCTGATTGCAGATTTTTATGTGATGTTAAACGAAACAAAGTACGTGTATATTATAATTTAGTTATAAGGTCACGCTGCTAAAGCATTTAATACAGCACCAGAGATTGAACACACAAAAATATGTACAGCTGGCCTAATAGCACCTGACAGTGAAACACAAAAATATGTACAGCTGGCCTAATTTCAATCTTACATGCACCGATATATGCATGTGCTTAAGGTTGGGGCCAGGGGAAAAATTAACAAATGATGAATTATTAACTATTTTGCAGTAGAGAAATTAACGAAGTCACTGGTAAGGACTAGGTTTCACATCCGCGCATTTTTCTCCTAACGTCTAGGGGAGAGTCGGGTAACATCGGTCAGGCGGGTAAATTCGGACATACCCTTGCAAACAGTGAAAATCCAGATGAGACGGCTTATAATGAGCCGTCTCATGAGCCGTCTCATCAGGATTTTCACTGTTTGGCCAGTTATTTTGTTTGTTTTAGTTCATACAACTGACATATAAAGGAAACAATGTCACTGTCCGAATTTACCCGCTGTCCGAAGTTACCCGAATCTCCCCTATTACGGATCACCGTAAATATTCAAAATATTGGGGCACCTAACCTAGTTACAAAAACTGTCCCAAAACTGAAAAGTTTCGGTTTTAATTACCATAATCTGACTGAAACATGCAGATGAAATGGCAAACAGTGCCGACTCAGGGTTCGAGGTTATAAAACTTGAGAATAATCTCAAACTCAAAATAAAGCACACCGATTGGCTGCTTCCGAGCATGTGCTCGGAAGCAGCCAATCAGTGTGCTTTATTTTGAGTTTGAGAATGTACTCAAGCTTTATAACCTCGGGGCCTGGTCTGGCCTGTTTGCTCAGGCCTGTCTGTCCAAATATAAACAATTTTACGGTAGGCAAGAAGACATAGTACGGCCAAACAAATCTGCACGAAGACGTCTACTTTTCTACGTTGGTTGTGTATAAATTTAGGACAGTTTTTCTACCTACGTAGGAGCCCCGGTAGGTCAGTAGGTTAAGCGTTGGCCAGCTGATCTAGCGTTCCCGGGTTCGAGCCCCGCTGGAGGAGAATGTTCTCAACCGTAAACGGGGTTCCACTGCACACAGCCTTTCATTATCACCCTCCCATCGTCCAGATATGACTGAAATACTGTTGAATAGGACGTTAAATCACAAGCCATCTATGCAAAATCCAGCTTCCAACGTAAACCATGCAGCCACATGGGCGAAAATGTGGTTTGACCTGTGTCCATATCCTTTCTTATTACACATATATATATATATATGTATGCGAATTCTCAGCAAATCTGGCACAGATGCGCAGTCTTGTTAAAGATTTTGCAGATCGCTGATCCATTAGATTTTACAAAGCAAATGACGCACGCGCAAGGCTAGTCTACCTATGAGCGAAAGTTCGTCTGCTCAAATGACACATGTGCAAGGCTAGTCTACCTATGAGCGGACGTTCGTCTGCTCAAATGACGCATGCGCAAGGCTAGTCTACCTATGAGCGGAAGTTCGTCTGCTGATATGACGCATGCGCAAGGCTAGTCTACCTCTGAGCGGAAGTTCGTCTGCTCATGCGCCGTAAGCACGTACCTTAAAGACAGATTTTCTTTTAACCTGGCTAAAATTATGCTTAGAATTATTTCCTTAATTATATAAATATTTCATAAACAGAGTTAGGGTACTCATTTGCATTATCCAGCATTTAAAATCGCTCCTGAAAGCACATTAGAAAGATTTTCATCTCTATTTGCAAGTTTGGTGAACGCGCGATTCCATTCCCCATTTGGAAATTATAAATTTAAGCTTCTGGAAAAAGAAAGCTAAAAAAATATGAGCTGCGACACGAGAAAACCAACAAAGTGGCATGTGCGCTCAGCGAAGACTCAGATCAGCCTGGGCATCCGCCCAGTCTGATCAGAGTCTTTGCTATGCGCTTAAAGGGTAGCTAAGGGTCTATGGTAGCTCAAGCAGACAGCGAATACCCTGATCAGACTGGGCGGCTGCCCAGGCTGATCTGTGTCATGAATGAGCACACAGGCCGCTTTGTTTGTTTTCTCGTGTCGCGACTAAATTATCAATGCTTTTCAACTCCTATGTTTATAAGGCATATAAGTAAAAATACTCAGCAGCGTAAACATATTCTGGTAGAATTCTCACAAACCACCTGAAAGTGGCCAAACCGAAATTTCGGTTTTGCAGTTTCAGGAGTGTTGTGATAATTCGTGCGTAACTACTTACGTAAGGAACAATGTGGACTTAGTGCTCTGGCATGCGAAGATATAGAACTATGGACTGTTGCACCAATAGGAAAGACTTCAATGCGCAGGCTGATCTGAGTCATTAGACACATTTTCTTGTAGCTTAGCTCTGGTAATCAATTTGTTTAGTACGTCTCAGCATGCAAAACCGACTAAGTCACTTACACTGCCATTTAAATTCTGAAATAATCATTTTCACCAACCCTCCTACGCAGTTACTGTATTTTGATGGGGTTTTAACTACCGGCTAAATGAGGGTCCGGCTAAGCCTTAATTGGAATGTTTCCTTAACCGTGTAATTTAATGGGCGGTTACTGATTCTGATTGTAATTCTGGAATAGAGCAAATTTTGTAAACTTTAAATTGGGCAAATCTATCAAGTAATTGTGATCAAAATGAGAAGGTCTGGCGACTTAACGGCTTTTATCATATGACGTCGCTGTTATTCGTGTCATAAAAATCGTATGACCACACGTGTAATATCACTTTGGCGCGTACACGTAACGTCATTGACAAGTCCATGTCAACAATGCGGTTTCTTATTGAAATACTGTTCATTTTAAAGATGTTAAATCCAATTTTAAGGGGTCATGTGATAAACAGAATCTTACACTCATGATCATTTCATATGAAATTTATGAAACGCGCCGAAGGCTCGTTTCATTTTCCATATGAAACGACCACTCGTGTAAGATCCACTATAGCCTATATGCAGAAATGCAGATGCGTATTGAAGGATTGGCAAATTGACAAAGTTCAGTACCAAACAGTACAATTGAGCCGCGACACGAGAAACCAATAGAGTGGTTGTGTACCCAGCGTAGACTCAGATCAGCCTGGGCATCCGCCCAGTCAGATCGGAGTCTTCGCTGTCCGCATGGAGGTAGCGTAGACCCTTAGCGACCCTTTAAGCCTTTAGCAAAGAGTCTGGTCAGACTGGGCGGTTGCCCAGGCTGATCTGAGTCCGCGCTGGGCGAACAACCACATTGTTGGTTTAAATGGCTACTGTACTGTTTTTCAACATGCATTGAAATCACTTGAAATAACTTGTATTGTTATATCTAAAAGAATGTCGAAAACTGCAAGGAAATTTCCAAAGTGTTAAAAAGTTTTAAGGAATTTAAATTTTAATTATCTGAAAAACATGCAAGGACTCTTTTGACATCATTTGAGTAATTCATGATTATAAAATTTAAAATAAAATCTACACTGTTAAAAAATCCGTAGGTTTTACGGTAGAATAACTGGCAACCAGCTGCCAGTTATTCTACAGTTATTTTTACGGGCTCCCGTAAAAAATCGCTGGCATTATCACGCAGAGTAGAATACAATAGAACAGGTGTTGTATTGGTCTTGCACCTCTTCAACACCATAAAGGTATTTTCGAGTGCGACCAGTTAGCTTTCCCCTATCATATCGTGATTTCCAAAAATGTTCTACGGGCAGACGCCAGTAAAAATAACAGGAAAAGGACTGGCTGCTGGTTGCCAGTTATTCTACCGTAAAATCTACGGAGATTTTTTACAGTGTATATTTTACATTTTCTAATACTTTTTTCTTCTAAAATACATTTGGTGTAACAAGTCATATCATCTCATGGAAATGTTTTGATTTTTTTGCATCAGAATACGGTGATAAATAACTGGAATACAAATTAATTATGCAAGTAAAACAACTGAAAATAAAAAAGTGGGTGAGGCTTAAAATCTTATTTGCGTAAACTTTGTCAATAATAAAAGTTTGGGTAAGAATTTTTCGATGGGGTTTTCAGCAATCTGTTTCTCTCATGAATACCTGTTAATTGGGAATATTTCTGGAAATAGTGAAGAAAACAGTGCAGTAGCCCTTTAAATAGTCGTGTCGCGGCTCACTTATTTGCCTGTCAAAGGAAACACAAAAAGTATGCCCTTGCAAAACGATGTTTCACTACCAGAGTATCTAGGAGATTCACAATTGTTGTTGTTCTGTCAGCCTTTTAGAGTTACCACAGAAACATATTGCAAGGTATGAAACCCCACTGTTGCTAAATGGCATCAGAATTCTTAGAATCTTGACTGCACGCTTTTGAGTAAAAATTCTAAGTATTGTGGCAGATATGTCTGAGCAAACAGCACATACCCAGATCAGATTGCTCGGAGCAGTTTGATCAGAGTCTGATCAGATGTCTCTCAGAGTCCACACTTCTTGCCATTTCATCTACATCTCCTAGCCGCTTCACTGCATTGAAAAATCAAACTGAAGAGAACGTTTTTTTTTTGAGCCGCGACACGAGATAACCAACAAATGGCTTGTGCGCCCAGCACAGACTCAGTTCAGCCTGGGCATCCGCCCAGTCTGATCACTGTCTTCCCTGTCTGCATGGAGCTAGCTCTGACTCTTGGATACTCTTGGATACCCTTTCAGCGCACAGCACAGAGTCTGACCAGACTGATCGGATGTTGAGGCTGATCTAGGTCTTTGCTGGGCGCACATGCCACATTGGTTTCTCGTGTAGCGGCTCTGTTAACTGTATAAGTTTGAAAATGTAAGAAGAAAAATTCTCAAGAACTGACAGAATTCAATCCCAGCGACATCATATGGGTAAAGGACAACACAAACTGTTACCACCAAAGAAA
Organism: Ctena decussata; assembly: GCA_963989385.1. Lineage (NCBI taxonomy): Eukaryota > Metazoa > Mollusca > Bivalvia > Lucinida > Lucinidae > Ctena > Ctena decussata. The sequence continues at coordinate 2,687,282 of OZ022504.1, read as the reverse complement.
TTACCAGCGGCAGCCATTTGAACAGCCATTTCCCATGTAGGTGGTCACCGGGCTAGCCTTAATTTAAAGGCCAGGATCACGTCCCCAGGGAAACATAATAGATAATTGGCTTTCAATTATTATCTATTAGCCAGCTTAGTATTAGTCCGGGGGCAAATGTAGTTCCCGTGAGTATTCGTGTTAATTTTTGGCAACACATATTAACTTCAGCAGTGGTGGGTACACAATGGAAAAACACATGTTACCATTTTTTTCTAGCGACTCTTTGGCCATAACGATCGATTATATACGTTACCTATGTGTATTTTCGTTAAAATCATGTAACGTAAAGGTAGGCTCCTTATACTTTATTTTTATTCTTAGATTTTTTACAGAACCATCTGTAAGTATTAGAAAATACAGCTATATTTGCTTTTACATCATTAACTACCACGAGTGGTAACGTTAATAACCCTCAATTTATAACATAGTCCATTATTATACAATTTCCTGAATAGCTTCACTGTCTCTCACAGAACAATTATAATATAACATCCTTGTAGTTCTTCAGGAATACTGTTTACTTTGGGCTATCAACCTTATCACCAAATGGTTTAAGGGCTTCCTGAGGTGTGTTTTATACATGACGAAACTAAGAATACTTCAAATTGTAATAAATAAAGACTCGACAAATTCTGAACACGCACATCAGGTTTTGCTGTTTGCATATTTGTTATAGCATAAACCAAAAGTTTTATTGTTGTTGTAGCCCAGCTACTCAATTTTACGATTCTTGAGACAGTAACATACGTGACATCTTTGTATATAAAGCAAAAACTGCCAAAAAAAAAAGGATTTATTATTTGAAAGAAGACAATTCTGCAATCATAAACCTGCATTTGATTTATACAAAAGCGGCAAATAAAGTGGTACAGTCAGTTTGATGAAGGTGAAACATGATCGGCGATTGGCCGGGTACGTTAAACATTACCAGTAATCAGAAATTCAAAATATTATTGAAAAGACCTGGTACATTGACCGTACAAATTGAAAGATTCTAAAACAGAAGTATAACTCGATCCTTGAAGGATGAAGCCACACTATTATCTAACAAAGCTAACTCGAACATTTGCTGACAGAGGATACTTAGACTATCACGTATTTTACGTGACCAAGGGGAACATTTTTGTTCAGTTTAAGTCGAGAATCAAGCCCCGGGTCAAAACGCTACATAGTAGTTTATTACATAGCTATATCTGGCCTACGTTTGTAGTTCATAACGGCAATGTACCAGTGAGAACCTTAAAAAAAACAGCGTCACAGACAATTATTATAAGTAGAAGGAAAAGAAATTCGTGTCACGGGCTATCACTGCAGTATAGAAGTACATGTATACACGAAATTTGCTTAAAGGTTATTTCCATTTCCATGCTATTTTTACCTTTTTCTTACTAGTATGATTATATACAACAGTCTTTTAAAAGAATTGATTCAAAATGGAACCTATGCTTACTTTTGATATAATGATTAATTTATTTTGAGAGGGATAGAGCTCAACAGAGTTCTAAGCCACCTAACGAAATGGCAAGTAAAAATGACAGTATTTTCGTGTACGATATTGCTGCTCAGTTATATTTTGGCGAATCCTAGATGTTCTAAATAATTTATTGAATCATAATCTTACTTTGCAGCACGATAACCAAAACAATGAAAAGGAATGCGGAAATAGTGACGAATACAACCAGTTACTGAGTAGTATAGTCGTTTCTCACAATATCAAGGGTTTCTTAATATCACGGCAAATACATTTCTTCTTGTATCTCAATAAACTAACTGTGTATTGAGTATTGACAAAATTACTTCATCAACCACAAGTTTTATTTCTGTGTCGTAAAGAAATTTTGGGGAATTGTCTTGATTCCTGCTGAGTACAATCTTTCTTTTATACGAGTCATGAAATGAGCATGTTTTCCTTGTGGTTCTATCCCTTGGCCTAAGAAATTTCATAGCTCACTCAAATAAGGGCCATGATTATATTTTTTTTCTGGGACATCTCACTTCTGGTATCCCAATCTTTTTTTTTTAAAACAAAAATTCATATGATTACAAGGTTTATGAATCCAAAGTTTTGCCAAAAATTATGGGAAGCCATTAAGACAAAAAACTTGCATGTTTGTAACAGATGAATCACAGCACATAAAGTTCTTTTGATGAGCCTGAGGTATTAAAAGACTTTACTGACAAAAAGTGTTTTTTAAGTATTAGTTCATAACTGGTTGAGCCAGAAATCAATAATTTGATGG